>SJYA01001936.1:575597-690718 GCA_006410615.1 Neotragus moschatus | reverse complement strand
GTGAGAGTTGGACTGTGAAGAAAGCTGAGTGCCAAAGAATTGATACTTTTGAACTGTGGTGTTGGAAAAGACTCTTGAGAGTCCCTTGGACTGCAAGGAGATCCAACCAGTCCATTCTAAAGGAGATCAGTCTTGGGCGTTCATTGGAAGGACTGATGCTAAAGCTGAAACTCCAATACTTTGGCCACCTCATGTGAAGAGTTGACTCATTGGAAAAGACTCTGATGCTGGGGTGGTTGGAGCAGGAGGAGAAGGGGATGACAGAGGATGAGATGGCATGATGGCATCACGGACTCGATGGATGTGAGTCTGAGTGAACTCCGGGAGTTGGTGATGGACAGGGAGGCCTGGCGTGCTGCAGTTCATGGGGCTACAAAGAGTTGTGCACGACTGAGTGAATTAATTGAACTGGTTGGAGAGTCATCACCAACACTATGGCTGGACAGTAGCTGCCTCTGTAATTTCCTTGCAGTTGGATGAATAGCCTCTAATTATCCTTGTTGTATTATGTCACTCTTATCAGAATTAAAGTCCTGGAGGCTATCATCCTGTTGTCTCTAAGTTACAAGCCTACTCCCATTTAAGTTTTGTGTTTATTTCATGAAGGATATTTGTATATAGTTTTCTTGTAATGTCTTTTTTTTTTTTTTTTTGCTATCAGAATAATGCTAGCTTCATAAAATAAACTGAGATATATTCTCTACTCTTTTATTTTTTGAAAGAGTTCATATATAATGGATACTTCTCCCAAATGTTAGGTAGAATTTGTCAGTGAAGCTATCTGGCCTTGGACTTTTCTTTCTGGGAAGATTTTTTAATTAATAAATTAAATCATTTTAACGGAGAGGGGATTGTTCAGACTCTCTATTTCTTCTTGTATCAGTTTTGGTAATCAGCGTTTTTCAAGAAAATTTTCCATTTCATCTAATTTGCCAAGTTAATCTTTTAAAATTATCCCTAGAACTTATGACTGGAAGTTTTAACCTTTTGACCACCTTTATCCAATCCCCCCACCTCTTACTCCTGGCCTCTGGAACTACCAGTCCAATCTCTGTTCCAATAAATTTGGTTTCTTTAGATTCTTCATGTAATGGATCTCTTTAATTTTCAATCTCTTCTTCTATGTTCTGAAATTTCATTGTGATAGGTTAGTATTTGTTCTATAGAATATATCCTGTTTAAAATTTGACAGAATATTTTAAATGTTGTCTTACTTTGGGAAATTTTAGCAATTATTTCATGAGATAGTGCCTACTCTCTGTTGCCTCATTTCCCCAGTAATACTGGAAATTCTGGATCTAGCCTTTATATCTTACTTTCTTACCCCCCTGAAACAACTCTGTTTTCTTTTCCATTATAGGAAAATCTTTAGGCCCAATTCAGCTTGCTCATGAACTCTTCACCTGTGCCAGCAAATAAACTGAATTTTTATTTCAACAGTCTTCTTTCCTAACATCTCCACTTGGCATCTCATTTAAAATAATCTTATTTGTATATGCAACATCACCTTTATGACTGTGATGTTGTTAATTATACTAAAATTATATATTTTATTCTGTAATTACAGTAAACTTGTCTCTCCATTCCTCAATCTTCTCATCTTAAATAGGAGGAATTACAAATACCGCCATTTTCATATATTTTTTGTGAGGATTAAATAAGATAGTATATGAAAACTGTAGATAGTATATGAAATGTCAGAACAGCTAGAGGTTCTCTGCCAGACAGAACATTTCCTTTTCCTTCAGAAGTTTGCTGAGAAAGTGGACAGAAGAGTTGCAGGGTCTTGTTCTCCGCTGGGTGGAAACAGCTGAAAAGTGAGAGTGGGGGATTGAGGAGGTTGCTGCTGGGCAGGCACCTGGGTTGCACGTCCTCTGGTCTTGGATGCTCCCTAGTACTTCTGGGCAAAGCTAGCCATGTAGTAGTATTTCTCAACCCCTTTGCCCTAAACATGGCTGCTGTCAGGAATCATTTATTCTTTTAGCTATTAACTGGCGTTTGGGGATAGGGACATATTCAGAGGTCAGGTTACGCTACTGTCATGTTAGTACCCCAACCGATGTTATAATCAATTGTCCCACCCCTTTTCCTGAACTTGGCTTTCCTCAAGTGCAAACTTTCTGGGTGTAAGCCATGCCTTTTCTACCTTTGAGATAATCTTCTGAGGATTCCTGCTCATATTCTGAATGATCTTTTCTCTGTATAATAAATCCACCTGTCCCTCAGGGTTGCCTCGCTCATAATCCTCCTTCTTACTCTGAGAGAACAGCTACATATTTAGAATATTAACTATTTATTGTTGTGTAACAGACTATCTCAACACTTAGTAGCTTGACACAGACAATTATTTCATACGTCAGCAGTTTAGGCTGACTCAGCTGGGTGGCTGACTGAGCTTGCCTAAACATTTGCTGGTACCAGCCTGGTCAGCTGGGGGATTGGCCCGTCTAAGATATTTCAGCTGAGATGGCTTGTCTCTGCTCCACGTGGTGCCCAGTCATTCAGCAGGCGAGGCTGGGCTTGCTCACATGGCAGCGGTAGCAAGGATTCCAAAAGCTAGAGGAATTTTGAAGTCCAACTGGCCCAAAGCAAGTTTTAAAGCAAGCCCAGATTTAAAGCGTGGAGACATAGACTCCACTTGTTGAAAGGCCTTGAGCCATTTGTATAGTCTATTGCTTTTTATTATGTAAAAATTTATCTTGTCAATAGCTTTTAAGTCTCTTTATCCTGGTAGTGGTGGTGAATATTAACAATTCTCCATCTACTTTGTTCATCTTTTTCTATGTAACTCTTTAATCCTATCTAGCTTATTTTGGCATATGCATTCAGACATCTCTAATACGTTTCCCTACAAATTACTTAAATGTTTGAAATTCAAATCACTTATTAAAGTTATTTTATGGTAACTTTAGAGTGCTTGCTTTATCACATATTGAGTTTTTATAGATGTGTGTGTGTGTGCTAGGTCACTCAGTTGTGTCTGACTCTTCGTGACCCCATGGACTATAGCCCCCCAGGCTCCTCTGTCCGTGGGATTTTCTAGTTGCTATGTGTGGGTTTCTGATTGCGGTGGCTTCTCTTGTTGCAGAGCTCAGGCTCAAGGGCACAGGCTTAGTAGTTTTGGCGCATGGATTTCGTTACCTGAGGCATGTGAAATCTCCTTGGACTGATTGATCCTGTGTCCCCTGCATTGATAGGTGGCTTCCTAAACAGGGGTCCACCAGGAAGTCCCTATTTTAATGATCATTTCTTTTATACAGGTTTTAATGAACAATAGAGGTAAGTACCCATATTGTTCTTTTTCAGTTTTTTTTTGTCATTCTTACTTCTTTATTTTTCCTTGTAAATTGTCAGTATTTTTTCAAATTTCATACAGTTATTGCTTTTAATGACAAAATAATATGGACAGAAAAGTCAATTTTTGTCATTTTTTAATACTGTATACTTGGATGATAAACTCTTTATATATTAAAAATATGTAAAATACTACAATATTTAGACTTTAAAACAAACTCCTCAACTTTTGTTTTTTTCTCCAACTTTCTTTTAAGTTTATTCCTATTGTATTGTTTCCTTACTATTGTTAAAAGGATCTGGATCTACCTTTCTCTAAAAATGATGCATTATTTAAATAATTATTGCCAGTGCAAAGGAGTGATATGTCTCTTTCAGAATTTATTTTGAACTTTGCTCTTTTTACCTAACTTAAAATGAGTTATAGTGGGTTTTCTCATGATTTTTTTGACTCCATAACTACATGCACCAATTCTGATGATAAATCTCCTTTTATGTATGTCTATACACATCCAACCAGTCCATTCTAAAGGAGATCAGTTCTGGGTGTTCTTTGGAAGGACTGATGCTAAAGCTGACACTCCAATACTTTGGCCACCTCATGTGAAGAGTTGACTCATTGGAAAAGACATTGATGCTGGGAAGGGTTGGGGGCAGGAGGAGAAGGGGATGACCGAGGATGAGATGGCTGGATGGCATCACCAACTCGATGGACATGAGTTTGGGTGAACTCCGGGAGTTGGTGATAGACAGGGAGGCCTGGCGTGCTGCGGTTCATGGGGTCATAAAGAGTTGGACACGACTGAGCGACCAAACTGAACTGAACTGAACTGAACACATCCTATTCGTTCTGTTTCTCTGGAGAACCCTGACTAACACATATTTAAATCATGTCATCTTCAACTATTAATTTGTCTCTCCCTTTCAGTACATATTTATCTTATTCTCACATTTTGCATTAGTCAGAATCTCCAATATATTAAAATTTAAAAAAGGTAGTGGTGGACTTCTTTGCTTTATTCTTCACTTTGAGTACACCATTAAGAATAAAAGTGACCAATTTCAGCACCTGCTGAACAAATACATTTTGTCTGAAAATTTTTTTAAATTTATTTTTTCATTGGAAGAAGATTGATTTACAATGTTGTTTTGGTTTCTGTGGTATAACAACTCAAGTCAGCCATAATTATACATACAGAAGGTTTTTGATGTGATTATTTGACTAGGTTTTTAAAATATTGAGTCATAGTTAAATTTCTGAGGTAATTAGTTGATTGTAATGTTTTTCTTTTAAATTTCTGTGGAATTATATCTGACAGTTAAAAATACTAATTAAAATTTAGATTTTGTGTATTTATAAAAGTGAAAATGTCTAAGTTAATATGATTTTTATTAATTATCCTCTTTTTAACATTTTTTTTCTGTCTGTGTGTAGTTTTTTGGTTGTAAATTAGATACATACAAAACTTCCTTAGAACTCATGTATTTGTACATAATATATCTGCTATCAAAACATAATGATCTTCTTTTGAATTACAAGAGATTATTAATAATATTTGTCCATATTATATTTTAAACTCTTCAGTACTTTTATGCTTTTTATATTTTTCTAAATTCATACATGGATTTAAATAGTCAAGTAGTATGTCTTTTGATGAATGAACTAAGTACTTTTATTTTTTAATATTCTTTATTTTATTTGTTTTGTCCTTTGTCTATTTTACGTTCTTGAAAGTAGACCTTCCATTTTTCCTTTATATTATCAAGTTAGATAAATGGACTGTATTTTTTTCATGTAGAATAACTTATAAGTTAATTATCCTATAGTTATCATTATGATTACTTTAAAATGGGTCATAAACATTCTTAACTGCAGTAGTCATTAATTAATTACTACAAAACTGGTCACAATTATTTTTAGTAAATGTTTAGTATTCTAATTATTAATTTAGATCTGGGCATTTAAATGTAATTACTTTGGTTTCTCCTCTGTGGAGGATGATACTTTTTTGTGCTTCCTGGCCTGCTCCTCCCCTTCCTTCTATTCATCATTTGTGTTTAATCTGAGGTTCTTATGCCTTCATTATTTTTGATTTATTTTGTTCTACTTTTGTTTAAATAACCATTCCAATTAGTTAGGTGTCTCAGCACTATCACTCTTCTCTTTTATTTTTTTTTACATATTTACTTTTATCAGTATTGACTCACTCCTTCTTCCTATTAACATTTGCTTATTTTTTTAAAGAAAAAAGAGGATAGTTGGTTTTACTGGATACTGTACATCATTTTTGGCATCAGCTTTCTCATTCAAGGATTTCTTCCTATTCCCCTACTGCAGGGTTTGATGAGCTGGTTGACAGTCCACGTGACCTCTGCAGAGAGGATGTTCAGTAGATTTTCTAGAAGATTGACCATTTAAGATTTTTGTCTTTACCTATTATTCAGAGTTTGGCTGTGTGTTGTTTTCTTAGAGTAGTCTTTTGTCTTTAAAAATTCTAAAGCTCTGACTCCATTATCTTGGGTTAGCAGTAAAGAAACCAGAAGAAATTTTAATTGTGACATTTAAAATCTTACAACCTTTATTCTTAAAATTTAACCATTTCTAAAATTTAAGTAAAGATGTCACAGTTCAGGAACTTCCCTGGCGGTCCAGTGGCTAAGACTCCATGCTCCCCATCAGGGGACCCAGGTTCAATCCCTGGTCAGGGAATTAGAGCCCACATGCCACAACTGAGACCAAATGCAGCTAAATAGATATCAGAAAAAAGGATGTCACAGCTCAGTGTGGAGCTCAGTCGCTTTATTGGGCTTTCCAGGTCGCACTAGTGGTATTTACCTTTTAGAGCTTCCCTCATAGTTCAGTTGGTAAAGAATCTGCCTGCAGTGCAGGAGATCTCGGTTCAATTCCTGGGTCAAGAAAATCCCCTGGAGAAGGGATAGGCTACCCACTCCAGTATTCTGGCCTGGAGAATTCCATGGACTGTATAGTCCATGGGGTTGCAAAGAGTTGGACACAACTGAGTGACTTTCACTTTCACTTTCTGTTTGTTTAACTTGTGACAGTGCTGGTCGTTTTAATTCACAGTCTTCATTCTTCAAAGGGGCTTTCCAGGTGATTCAGTGGTAAAAGAACTCACCTGTAAATGCAGGAGACACGAGGGACATAGAGTCGACCCCTGGGTCAGAAAGGTCTCCTGGAGGAGGAAATGGCACCCCCCTCCAGTATTCTTGCCTGGAGAATCCCATGCATAAAGAAGTCTGGTGGTCTATGAGGTCACAGAGTCAGACAGGACTGAGCAACTGAGCACACACACAGATTCTTTCAAAAATTCTAGATTTTGAAAAATCATACCTTGATTATTAATCATAGGCTTCATTGACTTTTATAGGTTACATATTGAATTTATGTTCTTATTTTCCATGTATTTCATGTTTTCTGGTATTCTTCTGGACTTTGTATACTAATTATCTTTATTGAGCCCCTAAGAATATATGTTTTCAAAATCTTAAATATTATCCCTGGGAGACTTATATCAGAGCAGAGGTTTACCTTGCTGCTTTTTTAGTTTTATTTTTTCCTTTAAGTTATAAAATTTCTTTAAAAAATTTGCTTAGCNTTTCTGTTTGTTTAACTTGTGACAGTGCTGGTTGTTTTAATTCACAGTCTTCATTCTTCAAAGGGGCTTTCCAGGTGATTCAGTGGTAAAAGAACTCACCTGTAAATGCAGGAGACACGAGGGACATAGAGTTGACCCCTGGGTCAGAAAGGTCTCCTGGAGGAGGAAATGGCACCCCCCTCCAGTATTCTTGCCTGGAGAATCCCATGCATAAAGAAGTCTGGTGGTCTATGAGGTCACAGAGTCAGACAGGACTGAGCAACTGAGCACACACACAGATTCTTTCAAAAATTCTAGATTTTGAAAAATCATACCTTGATTATTAATCATAGGCTTCATTGACTTTTATAGGTTACATATTGAATTTATGTTCTTATTTTCCATGTATTTCATGTTTTCTGGTATTCTTCTGGACTTTGTATACTAATTATCTTTATTGAGCCCCTAAGAATATATGTTTTCAAAATCTTAAATATTATCCCTGGGAGACTTATATCAGAGCAGAGGTTTAGCTTGCTGCTTTTTTAGTTTTGTTTTTTCCTTTAAGTTATAAAATTTCTTTAAAAAATTTGCTTAGCACTGTCTCCCCTCCTTTTGTTTAGTTTTTGTTCTTGAGAATACAGAGAATTTAAGTACATAGGGATTGTCAGTGACCTGTGGAAAAATGACATTTTAAAATCCAGCGTTACCCTGCCTTAGCAATCTTCCTGTGGTGAGTCTCCCAGTGCCCATGTCCACACCTTCATTCCTTCTGCCAGCAACATAACAGGTACCATATGGTACCTTCACACTCAGACTACACTCCCCAGCTTCACCTGTAATAAAGAGCCTGGATTAGCAGTTTATTGATGTTTGTTAAGGAACTTGGAGTAAAAAAGATTTGCCTGTGTGTAGAGCCTGGTTTAGTTAGAAGGGTGAGGATAATAGACCTTCTGGATGGATGCAGGTGCGTGCTTCCTCTCTGTTGTGGGAACGAGACCACAACTGACATGTGCATGGTGGGGGGCTTCTGCACCAGTCCTGCTCCAGGAGGAGGGCTGCATTGCCCTCTGTGCACTCTGACCCCTCTTACAGGTAAGCCCCAAAGGTAGACAGGCTTGACACGTCAACTAAGAGCTTCAACCTTTAAAGCTGGAAACAGAAATAGGCTGCTTTTCAGAGGCCTCCAGAAAGGGAAGTCTCAGAGCAAAGCATTGCTTGACTTGGATTCATTTAACTTTTCTTGCCACTTGGTGAGGCTTGGGAGAGGGCTGAAGTCTCCTGGGGTAGCAAAAGTCAGCAAAGACCCTTTGGAACAGGTANATAGATGGCAGCCCACCAGGTTCCCCTGTCCCTGGGATTCTCCAGGCAAGAACACTGGAGTGGGTTGCCATTTCCTTCTCCAATGCATGAAAGTGAAAAATGAAAGTGAAGTCGCTCAGTCGTGTCCGACTCTTCGCGACCCAGTGGATTGCGGCCTACCAGGCTCCTCCGTCCATGGGATTTTCCAGGCAAGAGTACTGAAGTGGGTTGCCAATGCTTTCTCCGAAATACCACCCTACCCCCAACAAAACTAAAGAAGTAAGACTTTACTACTTAGTCCAAATGTTTGTATTTATGGACTCCTGGGCCAAATTCACTCAAGAGATATGCTATATTTGGCCTGTAGTATGTTTTTAAGACACCCTGCCGGTCAAAATGTTTCAATTAATAGTTTCTACATGAAAAGCTGGAATTCTGGCCTCTTTAGAAAAGTGAAAAGCTCTGGTAGTGTTGATTGATGCTCTTCACCCAGCATGACCAGTGGGAGCTGAGTCCTGGCTCTCCCTTACCAATGGGCACTTGATCTCAAGTTTGCCCAAACCTACCATTTCTGGTTGTTTCCCAATCAGATGCCAAGTGCTCATTGTCATTGATCATTGTACTGAGGTTGTCTTTTTTATAGTGGAGTTAGGAGGGGATGTAATATTTCTTATACTCACATATTTGTCAAAAATGATCGAGATTTAGAGAATAGTATGTTTCAAGAAAAAAAGGAAAATTGCATGTTTCTTTCTTAGCATAAGAATATACCTGTCTTAACTTGAGTTCCATAGAAATTAGAGCCTGAGACAATAGCTTATTTTATTAATAAGTACAATTCCAGGGGCTTCCCTGGTGGGTAAGATGGTAAAGAATCTGCCTGCCAATGCAAGAGATCTGGGTTTGATCCCTGGATCAGGAAGATTCCCTGGAGAAGGGAAATAGCAATCCACTCTAGTATTCTTGCCTGGAGAATTCCATGAACAGAGGAACCTGGCAGTCCATGGGGTCACAAAGAGTTGGACATGACTGTACACACACACACAATTCCAATTCCAGGGAAGCAGAGGCAAAGGGACCTAGAGCTGTTTATTGGCCTACAAAACCAGTGAACAAACCTGAGGATTTTGTCAGCTGTTGATTATCTCTACTTTAATATGGAATCAAGGACCAGAATCAAAATTCTGTTTCTGGTGTGATCCCCGTAAACTCTCACTCTACTGGAGGACCATGATGGGTCCTCTGGTATTAGTATTTGGGTCTTCTGGTATTAGTATCACCTCAGGACATCTAAAAATCCTCAAGAAAAGTCTGAGTCTTCCTTTTCCCCTAATACAGTCATCCTGGTGAATGATCATAGTCAGCTCTGGTAGAAGGATTCAAGTGATATTGACTGGTCATATTTGTGGTTGCATTAAACTGTCCCTTTTGNAGTATTTGGGTCTTCTGGTATTAGTATCACCTCAGGACATCTAAAAATCCTCAAGAAAAGTCTGAGTCTTCCTTTTCCCCTAATACAGTCATCCTGGTGAATGATCATAGTCAGCTCTGGTAGAAGGATTCAAGTGATATTGACTGGTCATATTTGTGGTTGCATTAAACTGTCCCTTTTGAAGGGAATCTAGCCTCCCCCACCCCACACACCTCAGCCCCTCTTTAATCAGTGGACTCTGGGTCTGTCAACTGACTGAAATGTAAAAAGTGTGTTTTTCATTACGGTGGCTGCTGCTACCTTTCTGCCTAGCTTCCCTTGTTTACTTCTGATTACACAATGATTATGCTAATGCCCCCTCTTACCAACACATTCCTTAATGCTTTAGTGGACTGAATATTCTCTGGACCCTGCCAGGAACACTGTCATGTAGAGAGTTATCAGGTAACTCAGGTAATATTAGTGTAGTTGATGTGTTCTTTTTTTTTTTTTTTTTTTAAGCAGCTTTACTAAGATAAATTTACCAAAAGTATATAATTCAATAGCTTTCATTATATTAACATAGTGTATTCACATGCATATATTACCTCAATCAATTTTAGAATATTTTCATTGCCCCCCAAGGAAAATCTGCATCCTTTAGCCGTTACCTCCTAATCATCTCAATACTACTAGCCCTAGGAATGATTGAGTTCAGTCGCTCAGTTGTGTCCGACTCTTTGAGACCCCATGAATCACAGCACGCCAGGCCTCCCTGTCCATCACCAACTCCTGGAGTTCACTCAGACTCACACCCACTGAGTCTGTGATGCCATCCAGCCATCTCATCCTCTGTCGTCCCCTTCTTCTCCTGCCCCTAATCCCTCCCAGCATCAGAGTCTTTTCCAATGAGTCAACTCTGCATGAGGTGGCCAAAGTACTGGAGTTTCAGCTTTAGCATTAAGTGATCACTAATTTTCTCTTTTCATTGATTTGTGTGTTCTTGACATTTTGTATAAAAGGAATAACATAATACATGGTCTTTTGTCACTGAGTTCTTTTACTTAAGCATAATGCTTAAAAGGTCATTAATTTTGTAGAATGTATCGTTTCTGAATAATATTCTGTTGTGTGGATATACTACATTTTTTTTACTTATTCATTCTTCAGTTGATGGACGGTTGGGAGTTTTCACTTTTGACTCTTATGGATAATGATCCTGTGAACATTTTTATGTACAAATTTTTGTGTTTACATATGTTTACATTTCTCTTAGTTGCTTACCTAGGACTGGAATTGCTGGATAATAGAGTAACTCTATATACAAGTGTTAGAGGAAACCTCAATTCTTTTTTGAACTGGCTGCACCATTTTGCATCCCACTAGTGGTGTATGAAGAGTTCCAATTTCTCTATATCCTCAGAAACACTTGTTATTATCTATCTTTTTAACTATCATTATTATAATGAGTGTGAAGTGGTATCTCATTTTCGTTTTTGATTTTCCTTTCCTTGATGGCTAATGAGGTTGAACATCTTTTCATCTTTTATAGGCCATTTGTATGTCTTCTTTGGAGAACTGTCTATTTAGATTCTTTGCTAATTTTTAAGTTAGGTTATTTAGTTTTCTTTCTATTATTGAGTTCTAATAGTTTTTTGACTATTCTAGATCCCTTATCAGATGTATAATTTAAAAAATTTCTCCCATTCTTTGGATTGTCTTCTTACTTTTATGATGGTGTTCTTTGAAGTGCAAATATTTTTTATTTTGATACTATCAATTTACCCATTTTTCTATTGATGCCTGTTCATTTGGTATTGTATCTAAGAAACATTGACTAATCCCATATCACAAAGGTTTACACTTATGTTTTAAGAATTCTGTAACTTAACTCTTACATTTTGCACCCCACTCCAGTACTCTTGTCTGGAAAATCCCATGGACAGAGGAGCCCGGTAGGCTGCAGTCCATGGGCTCGCGAAGAGTCGGACGCGACTAAGTGACTTCACTTTCACTTTTCACTTTCCTGCATTGGAGAAGGAAATGGCAACCCACTCCAGTGTTCTTGCCTGGAGAATCCCAGGGACGGAGGAGCCTGGTGGGCTGCCGTCTATGGGGTCGCACAGAGTAGGACACGACTGAAGCGACTTAGCAGCAGCAGCAGCAGCAACTCTTACATTTATGTCTTTGACCCATCTTGAATGAATTTTTGCATGTGACGTGAGGTAAAAGCTCACCTTCATTCTTTTTACATGTGTATAGCTAGTGGTTCCAGCATCATTTGTTGAAAAGTTTCAACAAAGTATGCTTGTTGAAAAAAAATTGNGCAGCAACTCTTACATTTATGTCTTTGACCCATCTTGAATGAATTTTTGCATGTGACGTGAGGTAAAAGCTCACCTTCATTCTTTTTACATGTGTATAGCTAGTGGTTCCAGCATCATTTGTTGAAAAGTTTCAACAAAGTATGCTTGTTGAAAAAAAATTGACTGTAAATAATACATTCTTACATCCCACCTCTCTCAGCCATCTGAAATCTTTCTCAATACCATTATTAAAGAAAAAGTTATTCAGACACTTGTTTAAATGGCTAGGAAGATTTTATTCAGGACTATTGCGATAAAAGTGTTGCAATGAGAAAGAGAGATCAGGTTCACCTTCAAATATAGCAAAGACAGCAGAGGATTTATAGCCAGCAAGCAGAGTGAAGGGGTCAGCAGATGGAAACTTACTCAAAGGAGACATCAAGTGTAGGAGAATTCATCCTAGTGACTTAATAGGATTCTTGATGAAAGCCGTCTATGATGATCAAATATCTAGGATGGAGGATAAAGAATTTGGTCAAGTATCGAAGCAGGAGGATTTGTGCTAAACTGAATCAGCAGAAGTTTTGCTCTAGTTGGACTCTGCAAAGATAGACATGGAGGCCAAAGGCCAAGGACTAGTTGAGTAAAAGGCTTAGAGGAACCTGACTAAAGTTTGGTCAAGGAGAATCTCTCTTGCCATGCCAGGGAAATCCTACCACATTGACCTAATATATCCAGGCAACTATCATAACCAAGTAACTATCCCTGTAAAGAGTTAGGACCAGTTCGGGTATTCTTGTTAAACACTGAATCCCAAGTTAAAAGTTAGTGCCCTCTATCAATGAATTTTCAACTACTAAGCTTTAGAGTCCACTGCCAAATCCAACATCCTCCCCAATCTACCTTCAAATATATCCTCCCTTTTTTGGTCATATATATTAGGCAAGTTCTGCAATTCTTTTGGTGTAAAAGACATTTCATCCTCCATGGATTATACCATCCCTGTTGCACTCCTCCGAGGTCTAACCCTGTTAACCGTCTGGAGGCAATGAAGAATGATGGGAACAACACCATGGTGAGGCCAAGTATCACCTTGAAGCACCCACTTCAGCTGAGCTCATCACCTGATATTCAGGCAAGAGGAACTTTCTCTTCTGGCAGTAAGGAGGAATACACTTATATTGGCCTGGGTTGCAGAGCAATTGAGGGTTTGAATGTTCTGTCTTGCTGATGCAAATATCTCTAGTCCATAGTTTAAGCTGCCACGTTCCCCTGCAGGGCCCTAACGGCGGCCGGAGAAACCTGTCAAGGCTACCCGTCTGGTCTCTACTGCAGCTCTACCAGCATTCCAATCAGATCTTGGGCCTGAGTTTCTGCACAGTCTGAAAGGCAGAAACTGAAAGAGAAGAGAGTCTCCTTAAAGCAGCCATAAAGGCCTTCTGGTTTTCGATAGATACCCTAAGCCTATCAATTTATATTTTCAAAGCTTCCAATATAATCACCAAAAGTCAACCCTGCACAAATCAATTATGCTAACTGCTTGCATATTATTCAAGTGCCACAGTACCGAAAAATTCAACATCTTACACCTATATATGCTGCTAATGGTATTAATATTTACTCATCTCAACTAAACACAGGAAAAATTCCTAATAATCGTGATGCCATTGTTAGCCAAGGGTTGTCACTACCCCAGACGCAGCCATCAGTGAGGTCTCTGTTGCTTTTAGACCACTGTGTAACTCACCTCCAAAATCCAGTCTTAAGATTCAGCTTCCTAAGGGTCACTCTTAGTGGCTACTGTTTTACACTAAAATGCCCTGGATGCAGAACCCAAAATAAAAGCCCAAGTGCTAATACTGTATTAGGGAATGAAATCTCTGGGAAGCAAGAATCAGGAGAAATGGGAGTAGTAGGTTGTACAAATACAAGGCTAAATCACTGTGTGGCTACCACCTGACGTCACGTGCAGCTCTCTGTTCAGTCTCACAAGACCAGTTTCTCAGGGTTGTATGGACTTCTGTGCCTCAGAATAGTTCATTTGGAGAGGCCATTTAATCTCTTACAGTCAAATTATTGCCTCTATGGGCAGTAACGATCCCCATCTTTTGGTGTGGGAATGCATGGGGCATGTATAGAGACAAAATGGGTCCTGTGTCATCTCCTGCCTCCGCAACAAGGACACCCGAAGGCTGAAGGTGAGAGGCAGGTGACCTGGGGATGAGAAAATGTGCTGTTGGATTTGCGCTCTGGTGAAGTTCATTGCTGTGGTGGCAACTGAATGGAGTCTTTGTAGAGATGACCACTGATGAAGAACCTGGGGTGGAAGAAATGGTCACAGATCCCAAATGAGGGTGAAGCCAAGAGGAAATGAGGTGGGGAGTATGAGATGGAGATGCAGCATCCATCTATTCAATAGGCAGTCAAAATGTGCCTATGGTGAAGAGTATAATTAAGCATCCCGTTATGATGCCAACTGTGGTAAGATCCATGCTTGTTCAGTTCAGTTCAGTCGTTCATTCGTGTCTGACTCTCTGCAACCCTATGAATTGCAGCATGCCAGGCCTCCCTGTCCATCACCAACTCCCGGAGTTCACCCAAACTCACGTCCATCAAGTTGGTGATGCTATACAGCCATCTCATCCTCTGTCGTCCCCTTTTCCTCCTGCCCCCAATCCCTCCCAGCATCAGAGTCTTTTCCAATGAGTCAACTCTTTGCAGGAGGTGCCCAAAGTACTGGAGCTTCAGCTTTAGCATCATTCCTTCCAAAGAAATCCCAGGGCTGATCTCCTTCAGAATGGACTGGTTGGATCTCCTTGCAGTCCAAGGGACTCTCAAGAGTCTTCTCCAACACCACAGTTCAAAAGCATCAATTCTTCGGCACTCAGCCTTCTTCACAGTCCAACTCTCACATCCATACATGACTACTGGAAAAACCATAGTCTTGAGTAGATGGACCTTTGTTGGCAAAGTAATATCTCTGCTTTTCAACATGTCTAGGTTGGTCATAATTTTTCTTCCAAGGAGTAAGCGTCTTTTAATTTCATGGCTGCAGTCACCATCTGCAATGATTTTGGAGCCCCTCCAAAATAAAGTCTGACACTTTTTCCACTGTTCCCCCATCTATTTGCCATGAAGTGATGGGGCCAGATGCCATGATCTTTGTTTTTTGAATGTTGAGCTTTAAGTCAACTTTTTCACTTTCCACTTTCACTTTCATCAAGAGGCTCTTTAGTTCCTCTTCACTTTCTGCCATAAGGGTGGTGTCATCTGCATATCTGAGATTATTGATATTTCTCCTGGCAATCTTGATTCCAGCTTGTGCTTCTTCCAGCTCAGTGTTTCTCATGATGTACTCTGCATATAAGTTAAATAGGCAGGGTGGAAGTATACAGCCTTGATGTACTCCTTTTCCTATTTGGAACCAGTCACGTGTTCCATGTCCAGTTCTAACTGTTGCTTCCTGACCTGCATACAGATTTCTCAAGAGGCAGGTTAGGTGGTCTGGTATTCTCATCTCTTTCAGAATTTTCCACAGTTTATTGTGATCCACACAGTCAAAGGCTTTGGCATAGTCAATAAAGCAGAAATAGATGTTTTTCTGGAACTCTCTTGCTTTTTCCATGATCCAGCGGATGTTGGCAATTTGATCTCTGGTTCCTCTGCCTTTACTAAACAGCTTGAACACCTGGAAGTTCATGGTTCACGTATTGCTGAAGCCTGGCTTGGAGAATTTTGAGCATTACTTTACTGTGTGTGAGATGAGTGCAATTGTGTGGTAATTTGAACATTCTTTGGCATTGCCTTTCTTTGGGATTGGAATGAAAACTGACCTTTTCCAGTCCTGTGGATGGTTAAAAAGCTTATTGAACTGAAAAAGACCAATATTTCAATAATTGTCTTTGAATATGAATGAACTAAATGTTGCTCCTATAAAATGCAGCTTTGTATTTAAGGAAAAATATTGCCTGCTCTCCTTCACTCATTTATGTTATTCCTCTGGCCCCTGAGCCATTCCTATTTCAGACTCCTGTGAAAGGCATAATAATAGTATATGCCATTTATTGAGAACTTACCATATTTTAGATGCTTTATGTAATTTACTATTTAATCTTCTTAGCAGAATTAAATACTATGTATTGCTTCATTTTAAAAATAAGGAAAGCTGAGGCATAGACAGATGACCTTAACTTGTCCTAATTAACAACTAAAAATGGCATAACAGGAATGAAACTGAGAAACATCTGACCAGAAAGCACATCTGCTAAGCAGTTACTGCATTCCCTGAGTGATAGACAGCACACTGTATTAGTTAGGTTTCTCCAGAGAGAGAGAACCAACATTTACGTTTTATTATAAGGAGCTGGTTCATGCAATACAGAGGCTGGTAAATCTGAAGATCTGCAGAATTTGTCAGCAAGCTAGAGACCTAGGAGAGCTGATGGTGTAGTTTCAGTCTGAAGATTGACAGGCTGAGACTCAGGAAGAGCAGATGATCCAGTCTGAGCCTGAAAGGCAGAGAAAAAGTATCACTATCCTAGTCAAAGGCCACTGGGCAGAAAGAATTCTTTCTTAGGGGTTACCAGCCCTTTTGTTTTATTCAGCCCTTCAACTGATTAGATGAGGCCCACCCACTTTAGGCAGGTCAATATGCTTTACTCGGGCTCTGGATTCAAATGTTAATCTCATTCAAAATCACGTTAACAGACATATCCAGAACATCTGACCAAATATCTGAGCACTTCATGGTCCAGTCATGTTGACACATATTAACCATCAGACACACCTTGCCTCGCTCAGTTCTCACCACTGCCGATGATTCCCATTTTACAGCTGAAATTTGGAGGGTGATAGAGGTAAAATAGTTCTCTCCCAGTCACTACAAGAGCTGAGAGTCATCCTCAGCACTCCCGGGAGCCGACGCTGGAGGTATTTCCCCTGCATACCACACTTCTTTCAACAAGAAAATTTCCGTTCTACAATGAAGGGCTATTAAGGAGAAGATGACAGGGACGTGTGTTCAGCAAGAACACATGTTTCAGGAAGATTAATCAGCAGGGAGTATGGAATGGATTTGAGCTTTGTCAAGGCCAGGAGACGGCTTGGAAACTAATGTTCATTCTAGAGCCTCACTTAACACCTCTACGTCACTAACCATGGATGGATTTTCTTGTTGAGAATTTGAAGTATTATCCTAGAGTGCAATACTATATTAACCCTCTTCTTAATTTACTCACAAAATAGATTTTAAATGATTTTTCTTCTGTAGTAAATGTTCCTCTATTTCTATAGTGAGTTTTTAAAATTTAGCTTAGTTTTATTTATTGCTTTCACTTTTCTCTTCCAAGCACTTGTGTTTAGATATGTATTGCTGTGCACCTTTTGTAGATTGGAAAGTTAGCAATCAATATGCAAGTCTGTAATGGCATTTGCTATCAAAAAGCATTAGAGCACAGTGGGTGAGTCCAGAGCTGGACTCTGAAGCCAGACTGCCTCTACCTTGGACATGTTACATAACCTCTCCATCGCTCAATTTCTTCAGGCTGTCAATGGGTTTTTATAAGTGAATTTTTATATAAAAAGCACTTAGGACAGTGCCTGGAACATACTGAGACATCCAAAGGTTAGCAGGTTACATCCAAAGGCATCCATAGGTTAGTGCCTATATGATAGACACTATTCTAGGTACCACCAACAGAATAATGATGCAAGCAAACTACTAAATCCTTTTGTCCTTTGCTTTTGTGAAACTCATATTCTATGGGGAAGACAGACATGTATTCTTATTGTTTATCCAAAAGGGCAACTTTAGCTAAAAATATTATTTTCACGATTGCAGAAACAGACATGGTACATAAACACAAACATACTTCTAACCTCAGTAGTGGGGAAGAAATATAAAAGTATTTAATAATTTTTGCTTATTATTATTTTTTTTTTTTTGCTTTCCTCTTTGCTTGACAAATGGGAAAAAATAAAGTTGGTAAGATTGTGGGGAAAAATGATTTATGACACACTGTAGAGTGCCATGACTTTTCTGGTAGGCAGCCGTGATTGCCTGTATTTCCCTCATGCTCCATACCTACTCCTTCTTGAACACCTGCCATCTCAACTTTGAAATACACATTCTGAAACCACCCTGTTACCCACCACCCCCAGTGCAAACCACCCTCATTTCTTGTCTGGACAATTATAATACACACCTAACTGAATCCCTGCCTCCCATCATCCAGTCTCCACCTAGCAGCTAGTGACTGTAAATTAGCTGCTGCTGCTGCTAAGTCGCTTCAGTCATGTCTGACTCTGTGTGACCCCATAGATGGCAGCCCACCAGGCTCCTCTGTCCCTGGGATTCTCCAGGCAAGAATACTGGAGTGGGTTGCCATTTCCTTCTCTGGACTTTCTTAGCAGGTCACCACAATCAGGTCCCCCTGTTGTGCAAAAGGTTTCCTGGCCCAGGTAGAGCCCTCATGATCTGACTTCTGCCTGCCTTCCCCATATCTTCCTGGTACCCACTCCACTTCAGCCACCTCAGCTTTATAAGTCCTCAAATCTGCCCAGCTCAGTCCACCTAGCAGATCCTCCTATGTGCTGTTTCTGCCTAGAACAAGCCCCCCTAGAAGGTGGACTCCATTCAAATCTAATATCCTCTGGGATACCTCCTGATCATCGTCTAAAATACGAGTCTGTCACTGCACTCATGCCTTCTCTGTTTTCTTAAAGTGTTCATCGCTCTCTGAAACCACTTCATGAGCTTTATTTCTCACTTGTGAATTGTCTGCCTGCTCCCATGGGTATAGGCTGTATGTGGGCTGAGATCTTACCTGACTGGCTCACAGCTATATCCCCAGAGGCTGGAATGCCTGGGATTCTGTTTGCCCTTAATACATTTTTGTTGTACAAGTGAATGAGTTGCAAACCCTTAAACTCTTTAATATTCATTTATCCAGAAATTCTACTTGTGAAAGTTTACAGAAGCAGACAAGGAGACGCTAGAGGAGTGGTTCGTTGTAGCATCATGTTAGTTCCAAACTGGAAACAATTTCTCAGTCCAACAGGAGGGGATTAATTTATAAACAGTCAATGCTGCGTTCATATGTTAAATACTTTACAGCTATTAAAATATACATGGTAAAATGTTACTTGAAATCAGTATGGTGGAACTAGTCACAATATATTATTGACTGAAAAAAGTAGGTTATAAGGCACAATGGACTATAATAATCCATTTAAAAAGTAGCATATTTATTGTATGTTCAGAAAAAACTTTGGAAGATATAAAGTTCACCAAAACTTGAATCATGGCTTTATCTGAGATGTGGGATTATGGTTCATTTTAAACTTTTTTCTTTGTGTTCCTGTGTATTTCTCAAAATTTCTATGATGAAAACATAGCACATTTGTAACTTAAAATTTAATAAAATATGTTGTTGCTGCTAAGCCACTTCAGTCGTGTCCGACTCTGTGCGACCCCATAGACGGCAGCCCACCAGGCTCCCCCGTTCCTGGGATTCTCCAGGCAAGAACACTGGAGTGGGTTGCCATTTCCTTTTCCAAGGCAGGAAAGTGAAAAGTGAAAGTGAAGTCGCTCAGTCGTGTCCGACTCTTCGCAACCCCATGGACTGCAGCCTACCAGGCTCCTCTATCCATGAGATTTTCCAGGCAAGAGTACTGGAGTGGGGTGCCACCACCTTCTCCAAAATATGTTGTTGCCTTCTGTATTGAAGAGTTTATTTCTCAGAGTGATCTGTGCAGGATCCACTGGGTTTTTTCTAATTTCTTTTACTGAACACTGAGTGCTATGTTTGCTTTGAGGTGGGTATTTTTGATTGCAAGGTAAATCAAATTGCTTAATAATGCATTGGCTTCAAAGGAGAAAGAGGCCTTTGGTGGTCAGCTGGGTCTTCTTCCCAACTAGAGAATGCTGTGCAGCCTCAGATAGGCCGCTGAGATGACCAGCATGCTATAGAACAGCATTGCTACTTTGTAAGCTCTCCAGAGCTCATATCCAGAGTTCTAAAGACGTTAGTATTGAGATTCACTGTCAGCCAGCTAAGATTTTGTTCAGGGTTATGTACTGAATATCTGATTGCCCTCTAAATTCATATGATGAAATCCTAACTCTCAAGTGATGGTGTTGGGAAGTGATTAGGACATGAGGGTGGGGCCATCATGAGTGGAATTAGTGCCTTGATAGGAGAAGCCCCAGAGAGCTCCTTCACCCCTTTAGTCATGTGAGAACATGGCGAGGAGACAGCATCCTAGAACCAGGAAGTGGGTTCTCAACAGATGCTGAATTTGCTGGTGTCTTTATCTAGGACTTTCCACCTTCCAGAACCAGGAGAAATAAATGTTTGCTGTTTAAGCTACCCAGTCTATGGCATTTTTGCTATAGTATCCTGAACAGACTAAGATAGTGGTTTGGGGGCAAATGAATGGGTTGCTCTACATAATTCACTCTAAGTCGGGAGTGTGAAAGTCCTCTATACAACAGTGAAAGAGCTGGACAGGAAGTCGACCCTTCACTAAGGTCAATTAAAAAAAATTCATGAAGTCTCCTGCTTTGTACAGAGAGAAGAGGAAAAGAAGGACGAATATAGGGAAGGTGGAAAAGGAAACTCTTGTTTTCCAGAAATAAGAAAATAGAGATTATTTACCTTAATTTTAAACTCATCATGAATTCACCCAAGCAGACTGATCGACCCAGAGGGATGGTACAGGGAGGGAGGCGGGAGGGGGGTTCAGGATGGAGAACACGTATATACCTGTGGCGGATTCATGTTGATGTATGCCAAAACCAATACAATATTGTAAAGTAATTAACCTCCAATTAAAATAAATAAATTTATATTTTCAAAAAATCATAAATATCTTTTAAAAAAAGAAACTTAAAATGAAGCCACATTTCTTTCTTCACTTTCTCAATTCCCTTCTTATTTTAACCTGCAAGTGTTTTGGCCAGGAGCCCAGTGGGTTCTGTGAAGACTAGTTTCACTCCCCCTCCCCCACCCCCCAGTCCCCAGCTTAAGTTTGTTCTGTTGATGTCACAGACTGATAACTGCCTTGGAAGTAGCTATAAACCCAGGATAAATTTGTAAAATTTGTGAAATGTGTGGCTGATGTGAATAAGTGATGAGACTATCTTATGAACTCACATTCTCAGGGTGGCATGGAGCAGTTTCATTAAAAATATGTAAATGTCTAAACTTTAGAAATACATTTTATGTATGTTGTAGCACTATTTCTTGAGCACTTTTCTCCACATGGACTATGAGTCCTTTTCTCAAAGAAAATATTAGTTTTATAATAGGACTTACACTTGAAATCAAAATCCTCAGCTATGTATTGAAGTTTGTAAAATGTATTATTCTGTGTATATTATGATGCAGTGAGAACCCAAAGTTCTCTATTTGAATTCAGTTTATGGGAGGATTTGGGCATCATTTGAGAGGCAATAACTGTCATAAAGAATCCATTGTTGTGAAGTGTAGAAATGAATGACATTTAAGTAAAAAGCAGGGTGTATTTCTCCTTGCTGTTCTAACAGAAACAAGGTAAGAACTGGCACTGTCTCTTATAATTAATTTCATGTGAAAATGCCCAACAATTGTAAGAGGGTGGAAAAACAGTGGGTCACAAGTGAATTGAAAACAGCCTTGAAGGGCATAGTACTTAGCTGATATATAGCCACCAGATTGAAAAGTATGATTAACTTTAGAAACAGAAATCTGCAATCACTTTCATCCTCTTTAGAGATGGTCTGAACTGATGGAAGAAAGTCTAGGAGAAAAAGAGAGCATAGACCTTCCAAGAAGGTCTGGCTCCTGAATGATGTAGGTGGAATCTTCTTCCTGTGGTGCCCTTGGAATACCAGGCTTCTCATGTTAGGAGCCTCAGGGTGATAGAAGCTTTCCTTGGTGGTGGAAATTTCCCCCTGGGGCAACTGCTATCCGAAGACTGAGTATGCAAGGGCTCTGTTTGTTAACTTGGCATAGCCTGACCATCTGCATTCCATGCTAGGCAATTTTCCTTTCAGGATGCAGCTAACATGGCAGATGAAGACCCAGAAAACACACACACACGCGCACGCACACACACACACACAGCATGCTTTGTTTCTCTTTTCAACAGAAGTCTTGAGTCCTACCAGCAGATGTCTCTCCTGGGTCTAAAGGCCAGACTCCCACATGCTTTTGTCTGGAGCCCACTTGGGTCTTAATCCAATGTAAACCTCTCACCAGTTCTTGGTCAGAGGGTCAGTGCTTTGCACCTTGCGTGCTATTCTGCTTTTAAAGACTCTTTCTAAATAAGATCTTGGAAAATAAGATGTGTCTTGAAGTTATTTTTAAGTATGTCTAACCGGAAAAGTTTCCTTCATTTTCAAGTGACAATATAATGCAATAATTTCAGTAAGTTTTGCCACAAAACATCCTCAACAAAAGAACCACAAGCAGAAGATTTAGTTTCAAGAAGAATTTCTGCTTTGTTACTCCAGGTAGTTCTAAAATGTAAATCTGGTTAGGTGATTGCTCTTCTTGAAACCTTGTCCTGTCTCTTCATTGCCCGAAGTTTACATCAGAAGCTAATTAGCACTAATATTATAATATAAATAAGATTTAATAATATCTAATGTGATAATGATATAGGAATATCATTATATTATTTTTCCAGGTCTGAGATGCTTGTGGTACGTGCCACCTTTTAAAAATTGTGATTTGTTAGAATTATATTTCTCATTCTATATATTCACTATTCTATAAATGTTATGTTATTTTACAAATAAATACAAAATATTTCTTAAATAAAAACTATATTATTTAACATATAATACTGTATAAGACAACTGTATTATTTTTAGTGAAGTAGAATTCTCAATTGTATTTAGGCCCCACAAAACCTGGGTCCACCCAGTTGACTCCTCAGTCACAATTCACTTACAGTAGATCCTGTGACTACAAGCATCTGGAAAAACTGGAAGTAGGAAAAAAGACAAAACCCAAAGGAAAGAAAGTTCCTCATTTATCTTATCTCTCAATGAGAGAGGAAATTGCTTTGAGTTTCTTGGGAGGATGCTTCAACCCAAAGTTTGTTTCCTTTAGGGGTTCTTAGGAATTACTTTTCGAATGTGAGTGTCCAAACCATGAGCAGCCCTGGGGTTTCCACCTGTATATATTTCAGACTCACAAGTGTGTCACAGCCAAGGGGGTTTTCCATTTTCCAATGGTCCTGCTTCACCATCTGCTCCCCAGATCCTCCTGTAGAAAGTTGCCTACCATTGTCCAGCTCCAGCCAGCTTGGCCCCTCCAAACCCGCCTGTGAACCACTTCTGTGTGATGCTCAGAAAAGATAGATACCACAGCCAGGTTGAGAGATGAACAAAGCTTAGCCTATTGTGGTAAGTTCCTCTTGTTAGAAGTTTTAAAATCTTTCATTCTATGGTTCAGCCTCTATGAAATAAGAGAAGGAATCAGACAAATTTATATTGTTATTCTTACCAGTATCTTTTTTCCTATATAGCCTCTCGGTCTGTGTTAAATGTTTCCCACGAATGTAAAGCTTTGATAACCCCAAATGCTTTTATCTCCCCAAATGGTAAATTCAGCACAAAGGCATAACAAAAAGGCTTCCCTCAAAACCTAGAAAAACTTACTTTGTGTGAGATCATTCTTCTGAGAACTTCAACTTTCCCTAAGGAATAATTTGAACGTAAATGTCTACAATGTTTAATTTACCTAAGTGAAGCCTTAGAAGTGCATGTGAATTTACTAGTCTGTTGAAAATTGAGACCTGGTCGATTGCTTCTGCCCCTGTTGGCCCAGGGGGATCGGCTGTGTTAAAGTCTAGAAAATGAGAAGCTAAAGAGGTAGAACCTTCCAGAGCATCTCTATCTGTATCAGAGAAGAAGACACTCTGTTTGGTCTTCAGTCATCAAGAATAGGGAGCTTGTGTGGCTGAGTGGATGAGTAAATTGGATGGACTCATTGCTTATTTCATGCTTATCAAGCTAACCTGATTATAATCTTATTTCCCCTGTAGATTCTCCTACTGAGAAAGTGTTGACTATAGAAAGCTGGCAGTGAAGGTCTTTGGCAGTTATATTTTTATGATTAATTAGCAAATTGGCATTCTCCCAAGCTTGAGCACCATGAGGCACAGAGGCCAAGTGGAAGTTCTAGGATTACAGACAGATTGTGGATGGCTGGTCATGACCTCATTGGACTGTCTCCATGGTGGCAGGACCTGGCTGGCCAGTGAACTCTGTAGCTGAGCTCTTTATCTCATTTTCCCTAAGTGTATAAGAGTTAAATATTAGTTTAAGTCTGTTCAAACTATGGTTAGTTGGAGATCAGTTCATATTTATGTTCTAAATGTTCTTTATTTTTCCATTTCTTCAGTTTTCCTTGTAACAACTTCTTATTGATGACCCACTCTATTCAGGCATTTTATTAGATAGTGAGGGTACCCTGATGCATACTGCACCATCCCTGGCCTCTAGAAGACTTCACTCCAGTTGGAAAAACATATATTTTAGATAATCATAACGTGTTAAATTCTGCAATAAAGTTATAGGAAAAAAAGGAATGATTAATTGTACACCTAGCAGTCAAAGAAGGCTTCCCTTAGGAGGGTAATATTTGTGCTGAGTTGCAAAGGTTGGCCAGGGGTTTGGCAGGCAGATGGAATAATCAGAAAATTTCTAGCAAGAGTGAAGAACATTTTCAAACAAGTAGCTCAAGAACATCTTCAAACAAGAATGGAATGTGGGTGTGAGTGCATGTGAGCTGGGGAATAGAAAAGAGGAAGATGGTTGAAGCTGGAAGAACAGGCAGGTGTCAGGAGAAGGGCTTGGCGTGTTGGTCTAAGAAATGTCTAGCTTTATCTTGCGTATTAGAAGAAGAGTCCTTGAAATGCCCACCAGAGAGTGTCATGGATCATATCACATTTGTCTGATTATAGAGGATGATTTCATGGGCATGGGCCAGGTAGCAGGAAGACCAGTTGGGAGATGATTAAGGGTTAAGGGAAAAAGTACCAAGTGGCAACTGATTTCAAAGAAAATTACAGTGGGAGAAGTGTCAGAGGGCTAGGATGAGGGGGAAGTCCAGCATGAGTTCCACATTTCTGACTTGAAATGATGGCGATACCTTCAACCCCAATGAGGAATAAAGGTTGAAAGGCAGGGAATTTGTTTTGGGAGGTGCAAGATGTGTTTGTATTTGTTGATGTGGACCTGTCTGTGTAGAGATGTTCAGTTGGTGATTGGAAATAAGCATTTGGAGGTCAAGAGAGATATCTAGGCTGGAAAGAAAAGTTTCAGAATTAAAGAACAGGTAGTAACTGAAGGCCTCGGAATGGATGATATGTCCAAGAAGATGTCGTAAGAAGAGAGGAGAGGAGAGCCAAAGGCAGGACTCTGTAGGACTTTACCGTGGAAGCAGTGAACGGAGGAGAGAGGGAAACGGAGAACAAGGGGCCAGCTGATGACTTGTTCTGGGACATTCTCACATTAAATTATCTTGATAATTGCCAGGACTGTGCTTCTTTTTTTTCTTTTTTTCCCTTCTCTCTCTTTCATCTCCTCCTCCAGAATCAATTTTTATTTTTCCATTTCTTTTTCCTCCTTTTCATCCTCTCCTCTTCCTCCATCCTCCCATCCTCTCTCTCTTCCTCCTCCTCCTTTTTTCTTAAGTGTTGACTCTTCCAAAATAAAATCTAGGGACAATGAAGCAGCATTTTGCTTTCCTATAAAATCTTCCCTACCCAATCTCAGAATCCTAATACAGACAAAGCGTCATTTACTTACTTTGCAATTGCTTCATAACAGCATTCATTCAGCTCCATGAATTATCCCACTGGGACCTCCCCAAATCCTAGAGGAGAGGTGTTCTAGTAACTTCCATTTTAAAGAGGCCCAGACAGCTTCCACGGCTTGCCAAAAGCCACACACCAGATGTGTAGTCAGGATTCAGACCAGCGTCACACTTCTCTTCCCCATTATTTAGTCCTCTTGTCAGTTACAATGTCGCGATGTTCAGTCCCTTTGTACCTAGCACCTCTTTGAATCTTTCAAGTCTTAATTCCTATGAGCTTGAGAGAAAAAGTCCCTTTCCAAGTCCTTTTTCTGTGGCTTCAATAAGGCGTGTTGGCTGCTGGGTCTATTATGACTTTTCCTGTCTCCTGTCCACCAAATGGGCTTCCTTGGTACCTCAAATGGTGAAAAAAAAAAATAAATAAAAATCTGCCTGCAGTGCTGGAGACCTGGGTTTGATCCTTGGTTTGGGAAGATCCCCTGGAAAAGTGAATGGCTACCTACTCCAGTATCCTTGCCTGGAGAATTCCATGGCCAGAGGAGCCTCAAAGGCTAAATGGTTTTGGATTCCTCTCCTGATGGTCGATTTTGCCACCAAGTCAGGTGATCTCACCTTTGAATAATAATAATAATAATACTATTATTATTGCAGTTATTTTGTGTCAGGCACGTGGTAGCTCATTTTATCCAGCAGCTCTGCAGATCATCAGCGGGGCTTGCTGTACTCCCTGCATCTGAGCTTGGCCCCGGCTGACCTTCCAGGACTCTGACATGCGGTCGACTCCCTTCCCTGCTGGGTCCCAGGCTGGCTAAGTCCCAGCAGCTGAGATTTTCTCTGAGCCTGGGCCCTGCTGTCTGACCCCCAAGCATGTGGTCTCTGTCCCATGGGACTTTTACCCCCGACTTCTACTGCTTTTGAAAATAAACACCCCCAAATCTGCCTTAACAAGTTGCTGACAGTGCTGCACATGGGGTATTAATGTGTCTCACTGTCATAAATAGGGTCATAAACAGAGACAGCCTCTTCTGGCCCAGACTGCCTGGGAGGCAGGACTGTCCCAGTAAACCTCTCATCCCAATTTTCTGGAGACAAACATTTCTGGACGAGTCGAACTTTCTTTTATTTGCTTGGTTTCTGTAGCTGTAATAAACTGGATAACCTCCCAGTCTGCTCATGGCCTGGGTGGAGCTGGTGAATAAGTGCCACCTCTGAACTCCCAGGTCCCTGTCTCTGGACCCGGAGTGTCCCATCTCAGAGAGAAATGGGATTCGCAGCCCACAGCATTCATCAACATGCTGCATCTTACTGTAACAGCAGGTTGCTCCACAGCCACAGATGAAACTGCTACCAAACCAAGCTTGAGTCCACTTTCCCACACACAGTAGAGCCAATCGATAGCCACCTGGCTGTGAAGGAAAGTGTGTTGTGGGTGGGCTTCTCAAGTGGTGCTGGTGGTAAAGAACTCACCTGTCAATGAAGGAGGCAGAATCCCTGGGTCAGGGAGGCCCACTGGAGAA
Organism: Neotragus moschatus; assembly: GCA_006410615.1. Classification (NCBI taxonomy): domain Eukaryota; kingdom Metazoa; phylum Chordata; class Mammalia; order Artiodactyla; family Bovidae; genus Neotragus; species Neotragus moschatus. The sequence goes on along the minus strand of SJYA01001936.1, from coordinate 663,481 downwards.
GGGAATGGCAACCCAACCTAGTATCTTTGCCTGGAAGATCTCATGGACAGAGGAGCCTGGCAGACTATGGTCCATGGGGTCACAAAGAGTTAACACAACTGAGTGACTTAGCACTCAGCACTTAGCCAAGCAAGAAGTTACGGTCTTTTCAGAACTAGTTGTCTTGGACTCTTTGCTTGGGGCCCTGCAGTAAATGCTACAGTTTCCTTCATCACACCCGGATCAGTAGATTTATTGCTTTATTGCATGTGGGCAAATGGACCCAAGTTTGGTTTGGTACAAATTTTCTGGAGGAAGCTGGGGAGTCTTGTTCTGGGAAGACCCCATAGGATTCTGCTCGGTTATAAAACCTCTGTAGGTGGAGTAGAATATACAATTCACATTTACTTTAAAGATTAAATGAAATATCAGCTTTCCTACTTGGTACAGACTGGATTTCTGGGGGTTTTTGTCACTGTCCTCTGAGGGCAGAGGTACTTTGGTGGAAAACTCTGTGAGGCTCTGGCCTGGGGTGGGGGTGAGTCGAGATGGCTCAGTAACTCCTCCCCGCTCCCCTCCGTCTGTCTCCTCTCTTCCTTGTCTTTCTTCCTCTCCCGTCCTTCTTCTGTCCCCCTCCTTTCTTCCCTCTTCCCTTCTTTTTCTCAGGCTCTAGTTCTTCTCTGTTCCTGTCAATGAAACGCTCTCCCTAGTGGGGACAGACTGTCACTGGCGTTTCCCAAGCATAACCGAGCTGGTGAATCCGTGAAACTGTCATAGACTCTTAGAAGGCCACTGCCTGTGGCGACCACAGAAGTCCTCCCCTTTGACATCTTAGGTGAGGGATGGAAAGTGACTCAATCAAGACGGAAGGAGGCAGAGCCAGACTAGACCCCAGGGCTCCAAGGCTTCTTGTCCCGAATTCTCAGCGATGCTGGGAGAATTGTCAACCAGGCTTTAAACCGAGGCCCCAGGTCTGATTTCATCAAGAGGTTGTGGGATTTGCAGATCATCTTGTTGCTTGTACTGTTGTAAGAACAAGATCACGGAGATGATTAGGAGGTGTCTGCTCCAGATTAGTAATAGAACAGCCCTTCTGGAAATGCAGGGTTGGAGGGTGCTCTTGCCAAACTGTAGTAACCAGTGCCCAGGAATCCAAATGCAGCCAAAACCAAGACCAGCTGCTCCAGGGGATGGAACAATCTGTTCTTTCCCTGCCCATCCGGGAAGCTGGGCATGTCCTGAGACAGGCCACTGTCAGTTAGCGCAGCTGCTTTCCCCAGAGGGAGGACCCTGGGAGCACCCCCACATTCCTGCACCCTTGTTCTCCTCAGCAGCTGGTTACATTATTCTTCCCAATGACAATATGGTAGACTGATAATAGCACTCCTTTAAAATGCTTATGAAACAATTGTATGGGTAAATCCAAATCTCTTCATTCAGACAGACTATAGCTACATGCTGCCATAGATCTAGAAGAATCCAAAAGATATAGACAAGCAAGATAATTTCGTATCCCATCTCTTCTTCAACAAAAATGTCTGAGAATGACTCCAAGACAGTAGTTTTGTGAGAGGAGCTTGAAAGACACAAAACACAGTCATGGTCCCTGTCCTCAAGGATCTGACTCTCTACTGGTGGACCCTATTCATTTCCTACTTCTGCGGTAACAAATTCCTCCAGACTTAGCATCTTACACAGCTCATGGTGTCATCTTACACTTCTGGAAGTCAGAAGTCCAAAATGGAGCTCATTGAACTGCACACAAGCTGGTAGGTCTGTCTTCTTTCTGGAGGCTCTGAGGGATACTCTGTTTTCTTGCTTTTTCTAGCTTCTGAAGGCCACCCATATTCCTTGGCTCATGGTCTCTACTTCCGTCTTCAAAGACAGCAACGGCCAGTCAAGTGTTTCTCCTGTCATCTCCTTCCTGATTTTTCACTCTTCTATCTCCCTTTGCCAGTTTTTCTTTTTAATTGAAGGATAATTTCTTTGCTATGTTGTTAGTTTCTGTTGTACAACAACGTGGATCAGACGTAAGTATACATATGTCCCATCCCTCTTGAACCTCCCTCCTACCCCCTCCCCTGTCCCACCCCTCTAGGTTGTCACAGAACACTGTTGAGCTCCCTGTGTTAGACCATAATGCCCCACTAGCTATTTTACATATGCTAATATATATATATATATATATATTTTTTTTTTTTAAATGCTACTCCCTCAGTTCCTCCCACTGTCTTCTTCCCTGGATGTGTGCACAAGTCTGTTCTCTATGTCTGCATCTCTGTTCTTGCCCTGCAAATAGGTTCATCGGTACCATTTTTCCTTCTGCCAATTTTAAGGCCACTTGTGATAATATTGGGCATATTTGGGTAATCCAGAATAGTCTCTTCATTTTAAAGCCATCTGATTAGAAAAGTTAATTCCCCCTTGCTATGTAACATAACCTAACTATAAGTTCTGGGGGTTAGGAAGTGGACATTTTTGGAAGGCCATTGTGCTCACTTTGCAGATTTAGACATATTCATAGGTAATCATTAGAGGCTTTCCTGGTAGCTTAGCTGGTAAAGAATCCACCTGCAATGCAGGAGACTCTGGTTTGATTTTTGGGCCAGGAAGATCTGCTGGAGAAGGGATAAGCTACCCACTCCAGTATTCTTGGGCTTTCCTGGTGGCTCAGATGGTAAAGAATCTGCCTGCAATGCAGGAGACCTGAGTTTATCCTTGGGTTGGGAAGATCTCCTGGAGAAGGGAACAGCTACCCACTCCACTGTGATTAGTGCACTGACTGGGGGAGAGAGATAATTACGGGAGCTGATAAGAAGAGCATCTAATCCCGTCTGAAAGGATGATGTGGTGGTGGTGGGGCAATGAGCGGGTGTTTCTGGAAAAAGTGACATTTGAATTTAGATTTTTAGCTCGAGTGGGAGTCTGGTCAGGAAAGGGGAAGAGACATTCTAAGAAAAGGGAGAAGGGTACAACAGAAGCAAGGGTATGCCGCATAACGGAGAATGAAACTATGGCTGGAGAGTAGGGTTTGGGGAAGAGAGTGGTGGAGACATAGGAGACTGGAAAAGTCATGCACTGGAAGGTTCTGTTGGGAAACACATGGCACTTTCAAAGAGGGTAATTAAAGAACCTTTTAAAAATGTTTGAATGAGGGAGACTTTTGCAACGTTTGGGTTGGGTTAAGAGAAAGCAACAGGGAGTGATGAAGTACCCTAGGATGGGCAACAGCCAGAAGTGTCACCCTCCCTAGGCCTGAGGGCAATGACTCACTATGAGATGGTGGGGAGTTGTGACCATAGGGGGAGCTCCTCTGTGGGAGCTGTGGTCTTTGATAGAAAAACACAGTGATGTCAAACCACATCCTGGCAGGGAGAGGTCCAGAGGAATACAAGTTCTGATGTCCCCCCTTCCAACCTGCTGTTCTTGCCTTTCACCGATTAATCCAACCAGAAGCCAGGGGGTGGGGGCGTTTGGTGAACATGGTGTGTGAAATTTAGCCCCATTTGACTCAGAAGAAAGTGATTTTGGAGGGGAAACTGCAGGGACTAGACAGGAGGATCTTGAATGTTGTGAATAGAGAATCTGAATTTTATACTGAGAACCTAGGAAGTATTGCAAGCGGGTCAGTCCATGGCTGCTTGAATCTTTGTATAGGCTCCCACGCCCCACATTACCTTCATCCCAGGGTAGAGATTTTATCTAGTCTCCATCTCTTATATTTACCCCATCTCTGAGAGCCTCGACAAGCTGATTGGCACACTTTGTTAGCCAAGATATGAATGGCCAGCAATGCCTTAATGTGCCTCCTTCTTCAGACATGTTTAAATTCATTGGGAGCCTTCAATCCCTGAATCAGTTAGTTATTGCCATGAAAATGTACTACAAATTACTTCCAAACTCTGGGACTTTAAATAATAAGTATTTATTTAGCTCAGAAGTCTGTGGTTTGGTGATTTAGGCTGGAAAGTTTCTCTGGTCTCACCTGGGCTTGCTCGTGTATCTGGGGGTCATGCAGTCTGTTGGCTAAATATCCACACCACTGGCTGGTGGTCAAATGGTTTCTGACGTAGCTCTTTGCCCCATGTTTCTCCCTCCAGGGGCCTCGCCTGGGCTGGTTCTGAGCAGAGAGGCCTAGGCACAGGAGCAGAATCCGAAACGTGCAGGTTGCTGGCCAAGCCTCTGCTTGTGTGAGGACTGCCATCGTTCTATTGGTCAAAGTGAGTCAGTGACTAAATAGACTCCGCTTCTTGATGAGAGAAACTGCAGGGTCACGTGGCAGATGACATGGCTAGAAGAGCCAATAAAGAACTGGTGCCTTTGTGGCAACTCATCTGCCAGTCAGTCGGGTGCCTAACCCCAGGCAACAGAGAATGATTTCTTGATCGAATTATGGATTTGTTTCTGGCCAGAATCTCCCACTAAACTGTCAGCAGAGCACAGCTGCACCTCCAATGGTCTAACACGTGTGCTCACAGTAGAGTTTCACTGAAGCCTGCGGTGCAGAGGCGCAGGTATGGCCCCTGGGCTGGGAAGATCCCCTGGAGAAGGAAACGGCACCCCCTCCAGTATTCCTGCCTGGAGAATCCCATGGACAGAGGAGCTTGGTGGGCTACAGTCCATGCGGTCGCAGTGAGTCAGGCACAGCTGAGCGACCAAGCACGTACGTTCAGACCTGCTATATTGCTGTTTCACTTTCTCTTTTCCAGGTTTTGATAGAGTGAGGTTTATCTAGTCAAGGAAAAGCTGTCCCTCAGTGGAGGCACTGTCTCACTTTATCACTCTCCACTAGGGCCAAGGAAGCTGGTTCAGTTGCACAGCTTGAACAGAAAAGGGAAAGTGTTGGTCGCTCAGTCATGTCCAACTCTTTGCGACTCCGTGGACTGGAGCCCACCAGGCTCCTCTGTCCGTAGAGTTCTCCAGGCAAGAAAACTGGAATGGGTTGCCATTCCCTTCCTCAGGAGATCCTCCCAACCCAGGGATCGAACCTGTGTCCCCTGGATTGCAGGTGGATTCTTCATGGTCTGAGTCACCAGGGAAGCTCCCAGCTTGAACAGATGCCATCACTAACTAAAGGATATGATTCTGCTGCTATGGAATGGTGTCCCCTCTAACTTCGTATGTGTTGAAATCCTAACCCTTAGTATGTCAGAATATGACTGCATTTAAAGATTGGGGTTTTCAACAGGTAATAACTAAAAAGAATTCATGTAGGTGGGCCCTATTTCAATATGACTGGTGTTCTTACAAGAAGAGATTAGGACACAGACCTACATGGAAAAAAGGCCACGTGAAGACACAGGGAGAAGAAGCTGACTATTAGTCAAGGAGAGAGACCTCAGGAGAAACCCTGCAGATACTTGATCTTAGATTTCCAGCCTCCAGAATTGTGAGAAGATCAATTTCTATTAAGTCACATAGTCTAAGCTACCTTGTATGGCAGCTCTAACAAATTAATACATCCCCTTTCTTACAAGGGAACAGTTTATTTGGAGTGAGGTTTGTTTGGAGGGACTCTCCCAACCCCACTCCCGATATGAGTCAGAGGAATATAAGTTGACAGCCTGGAAGAGGCTTGCCCACAGATGAAGTGCCAAGTGTTGCACGTACGGGAAACTCATGGGATCCCTTCAGCATGGCCCGTTGCAGGCTGAAGACACATAGTGCTGGTCCTTTCATGTGGCCTTTCCCGGAGCTTTGCAAGCAGTTCTAACTTGTTCTTTGTAGGCTGATGCTAAATTCAATTCATTAGCAAGTTTCCCAGTGGCCTAATTTTATTGGTTCCTCAGGAGTTCCTCTCTTGCTTTTCAGGCCCCTAGTCATCTAAAATGTGGTGTCTTCAGCAAATTCGCCCCTCTCATTATGTGTGATCCCTCTTCTAGGCCATTTAGCCCTTCTCGCAGCTCCTAATAAATAAATACTGATTCTAAGACCCAAAACCCAAGAGGCCATACATTTAATTGCTTTCCATGCTGAGCAAGAATCATTTATTAGCGCTGTGCAAAGCGCAGTGTTTGAAAACTCCAAACCACATGAAACGCCGTAAGTTCTGAGCCAGAGCTTAACGGAGAAGCAGCCAAGTCTCATCTGAACTTTGTTAGGCTTCATGACCTTTCACAAAACCTCAAAGCAAACATAATTCAGACCCTGGGTAGGCTCAAACTCTGAGCTGAGTCCTGTCATTTGTTTGGTTTTGTAGCAGCTGCTTGTATCACAAATCTGCACTTCTGGTTAAAAAAAAAAAAAAAATCCCCACGATGGCTTCAACCCAGTGTGATGTTCTGCTTTGTTTTTGTTTTGTAACATGTCTATTAACTGTGAAACTCAAGACTCCTTTGGAAAGCGAGCTCAACATGTGGGTTTAGGATTGCCAGGTAAATCGGGACCAAGTGATTTAAGTGGAATTCGGTGAGAAATCAATTGTCATGAATCTGATTGGAATAGCTGGGAGAGAGGAATAGCTGAGGGCCAGAAGGGGATAGCTCTGTTTTGCTTTAAAAAAGGAAGGTTTGGTGCTCAGGCGTTGTCTGGACACAGTGTGTGCGTGGTACAAATGTGTCACTGGCCTCTTCAACTTAATGTCATCTGTAGTTTTCTGCTTGTCCTGAACTTCATTCAGAGGCCCGACAAGAGCTTTGCAGACGTTTGTATATCACCACGTGTCCGTCTGGGCCTGCTGGACCGCTGCCTGACTGAGTTAGGCTGGCTTGACAGGGAACACTACAATGAGAAAGAGGCCAGCCTGGGGCTTTTCTTGCTGTGACTGGATGAGAAAGGGCAGGGACGTGGCAGACAGGAAGGGTTTGGACTCTGAGTCAGACGTGTCCACTGGGTTGGCAAAGATGATAATAGAAGTTTGGTCGTATGTACTACATCCGTTCACTGGAGATTATGCTGGTAGCCCAGACAAAGAGAGGTGAGCAGAAGGAACACGGGGACTTCCTTAGGCAAGTAGAGCCATGCCGCAGACTGGCATTTTAGCAGTCAGCCCAGCTTGGCCTGGTAGCAGATGGCTGTCCCAACCACGGGGCTGGAGCTGGGGGCCAGGATGCTGATCAGCTTGTGTTAAAAGTTAATTTGGGTAGGAGGGGAGGGTAAAGGTGGTGATAGAACCAGAGTGGATTCATACAGAATTCGAGTGGGAACTTAGTTCTAATAGATGCCCTCTGTTAAACTGAGTTTCAAAATCAGGTAAACTGTTGCTGGACTTGTCTATGAATTAGACTAGAATGACGTAACACACTGCTTTTTTCCCTTCTTCTTCCTTCCCCTACTCTCCTCTGCCGAAGTAGAGCTGGAAAGGGCTCAGAGCAGTGGAAGGAGATGAGGTCATAGAAGGAGGGGATCTAGATCAGGCGGGGCCTTGGAGGTCATCGTGAGAAGTCGGGAAGGAAGAGGCTCCAACCGCTTACCTCGTTGTCTCTTCTCTGCTTCAGTGTTCCCAAGTCAAAGCAGGTCCCACAATGAGCTTAAACACTTTTTCGTACACTTCAGGGGGTATGCAAATCAAATTCAAATTATTTGCATCGGAATCTTTTTGTAAACCTTTGTAAAATTCTCAATGTAACCAAATCGCATTTGGTAAAGTTAATGGTTATATAATTTCATATCAGTCCTGCAGAAAGGAACGAAAGAGTAAAAAATATTTCAATAATATTTCAATCCCACTGCTTTGGACTTCCATGTTGATCTCATAGATGTTTTATCTCTGTTTATGTACATAAATATTTTAATACAAATTATACCCAAATTGATGGATTTTATTGAAAAAAAATTTAGGATTAATCTTTGTTAAATCAACTGATCCTTTGATAATATTTCCATAAACTAGTTACACCATTTTTATTTTTGTTTGAATAAAAGGATTATCACTAGGATCAATTAAGTTTCTGGTTTGATTAATTTATTATGACTCACCTTTGCCCTAGTTGTACATTCTGTGGTTATGAGTTTTCTTTACAGAAGTGATTTCTACCAGTGCCATTCCTCAGGTCTCATTTATATATGTAAAGATTTGATTCTTCCATTCACTTTTGGCTAGTAAGCATTCTAGATCATATGCAAATTTAGATACTGTTAGTTTGTTTTAAAAAACTATTTCTACCAAGTCTGTTTTCCACTTTCAATTTTTCAGTTTTTCATCTGTAACACATTTTACCACATACAGTTAGTTTTATTTTCTGTCGATTGTGTTTTTCAATAACATTTGATAGTAGTTAGATAAACTGCTAGTTGTTAAGTGTTTATTGGCGTAACAGGCAAAAAGCACAGTCTTAGGAGCTAGATGACAGCAAAGTCTAAAGTGGGGTTGAGGGCTTGCCCCCGGCCCATCCTACCTCTTACCAGCCTGCCACGCTGTCCAAACCCGTTAAATCTTTGTTTGTATGCAGTTTGGCCTGTAAAGAAGGTCTGTTTTTAGCTCTTTGGCACAGGTGCCAATTTCACCTGTGGAGGCGGAGGGCCACTGAGGAGGAAGTTCAGACAAACGACTGCGTCGTGCTGAAATTTCAGGACAAAGCAAACAACTGCATATCCTTTTGGTGATACATTTTGGCCCAAGATCATTATTCCTGCATTCCAAAGTTGCTAATCTTCATCGCTGTAATTTACTGCAAAATTTTGTGAGAACTTAACAATGTAAGAAAGAGCCTTCTGTAAGCACTTTAAGGAAAAGTTTAAAATGTGCAGAGTTCGAGTAAAGTGAAGACTGGACCTAGAGATTATCATATTAAGTGAAGTCAGACAAAGATAGATATTTCACTTATGTGTGGAATCTAAAAAAAAAATGATACAGATGAACTTATTCACTAAACAGAAATAGACTTGCAGACGTAGGAAACAAACTAATGGTTGCCAAAGGGGATAGTGGGGTGGGGTGTTGTTTAGTCACTAAGCTGTGTCCCTGAGGGAGAGGTAAATTAGGAGTTGGGGATTAACATATGCACACTACTGTATACAAAATAGGCAAACAAAAACCTACTGTTAAGCACAGGGAGCTATATTCAATATCTTGTAATAAGCTATAATAGAAAAGAATCTGAAAATTAATATACATGTATGCATAGATGTATGTATGATATATATGTATGGTATATGCATATGTGTGTGTGTGTGTGATATATATATGATATATATATGTGTGTGTGTGTATAATGTATATATATATGATACCTGAATCATTTTGCTGTATACTTGAAACAAGATTGTAAATTTACTATTTACTATATAATTTTTTTAAAAGGTAAAAAAAAAAACAAAAAGACTGACATAAGTGCTGGAAACAGACTGTAATTGGTACTGAAGAGAACAGGAGCGTGGGGCCGGACGGCCTGGTTCCAGACCTAGTGTGTCTTCTTTCTGACTTGGGGGACCTCGGGCCATTTCCTTGGCCTCCTTAAGGCTCAGTTTTCTCAGCTACACAATCCTGAACATCTCCTAGGGTGGCTGTGAAGCAAACAAACGCTTACTGAGTGATGCTTGTGAACTCGGGAAGTAACGTTTTCTTCTTCACAAAACCTCTTGTCCTGTCCTGTCTCTTCTCCCCTCTTCCGTCTAATCCCTCTTCCTCCCCCCACCCCTCCTTCTGTTGGTGGGCCACACTTAATAGACTTGGGGCAGGGGCTGGCTGCACCAGAGAGATCAATTTATGGTTTAGGGTGGGGGTTGATATAGTATCAAGTATCAAGGGCTTCCCAGTAGCTCAGTTGGTAAAGAATCTGCCTGCAGTGCAGGAGACTTGGGTTGGGAAGATCCGCTGGAGAAGGGAAAGGCTACCCACTCCAGTATTCTGGCCTGAGGAATTCCTCCAGTCCATGGGGTTGCAAAGAGTCAGACATGACTAAGCAACTTTCACTTTGATATAGTATCAGTGGACCTAGAGGTTACCTTTATCCATGTGGGCAATCAATCAACCAATCATGCTTACGTAATGAAGCCTCAGTACAATTCTGGACACAGAAGCTCACGTGAGCTTCCAGGAGTGGCAACACTCAGTAAGTACTGTCACAGACCAATGCTAGAACCTCCTGTGGACAATGGCAAGATCACATCTGGCACTCTCCTAGACTCTCTGCACATGAGTTTGAGCAAGCTCTGGGAGATGGTGATGTACAGGGAAGCCTGATGTGCTGCAGTCCGCGGGTTTGCAAAGTCGGGCACACAACTGAGCGACTGAACTGAACTGAACTAGACTCTGTGCCCTGGGGCTTCCGTGGTGGCTCATATGGTAAAGAATCTGCCTGCAATGCAGGAGATTCAGGTTCAATGCCTGGGTCGAGAGGATCCCCTGGAGAAGGGAATGGCTACCCACGCCTGTATTCTTACCTGGAGAATTCCATGACCAGAGGAGCCTGGTGGGCTATAGTCTATGGGGTCGCAAAGAGCTGGGTGCAACTGAGCGACTATCACTTCCTCTTCTTTCTCAGACTCTGCCTGATGCAGCTGATTTTAATGTATTCTTTCCCTGTAATAAGTTCAACTATGGATGTAAGAGATTTGATTGAGTTTGTGAATTTTCCTAGTGAATTATGGAGTCTGAGGATGGTTTGGGGCAACCCTTGAACTCAGTCGTTTTCAGAAATGAGAATGATCTTACGTACTCTTCTCTCTAACTTTCTAGCGTGATCCTAACTCCTTGCCTTTGGATTCAGAAGTCTTATTTAGCATTGGCAATTAGGAAGACTGGACCCCGAACCTCACAGTTTAGCTAACTCCAGGTACCATCCCCACTGTTTATTACTTCTTCCTCAAAATTCTGAAGAAAAAAGCCCCTGTGTATCATCTTTGTCATCTGTACACTTGATTTTTGGAAGGAAAGAAAGAAAAGACATATTTGTCAAGTACTTATTTGGTAGCTGCGGGTGAAATGCAGTTGAGACTGTGTAATTCAAAGTCCTTCAGGGAGAAGTAAAGTTTGCCAAACATAAAGAAAAGTTTGCCCATGTCAGTCGTATGGCTAATTCACTCCACAAATGCTTATGTTCAGGCATTGTTCTATATGCAGTGGGTGCTTTACTAAGTCCTATCCTGCTCTTTACAACCCCATGGACCATAGCCCGGTCAGGCTCCTCTGTCCACGGAATTTTCTAGACAAGAATACTGGAGCAGGAATGCCATTTCCTACTGACATTTCTTGACCCAGGGATCAAACTTGCATCTCTACACCTCCTGCCTTGGCAGGAGGATTCTTTACTACTGTGTCAAGCAATTTATGTGTATTAACTCATTTGACATATTGACCACTGAAGCAGGCTTTATTATTGTTACTCTCATTATCACACAAGTGGGCAAGCTGGGCCCAAGGCAGTGAAATAACTTGCATGAGTTCCCATGGCCATCAAATAATTGAGACAGGCAGAAGCTCAGGTTCTAGAACTGTTCTGGAGCCCCTTTGTTATTGAGGCTGTCGATTCAAGACTTGAGTCTTACGTTAAAAGGAGCCCAGTCTAGTGGGGGAGACAGACTTATAAGCAAAAAATAGTTTTATCCTACAAGTTCTACAATAGAGTGCAGAAGTGAGAGGAACAAATACAAATTGCTTCCACTGGAAAACAGGTGTTTAACTTCGCTCTCTTCCTTGTGCTTCATAACCAATCCATCTTCACATCTGTCAATTCGACCCCCCACTTCATCCCAAACTATCTGGAAGCAGCTCTTTGTTGCAAAATTTTCCTAGACTATAATTGTCCTTTAACTTTCTCTGCAATGTCTTTTGTTAAACAGAAATTTGAAATTTCAATTTAAAGTAATTTTTCATATGACCCTACCATAAATCATAGACATTATATTTTCTTCCCAAAGTTTTAAAAATTGCTCTTCACATTTAGCTCTAAGGTATGCCATCTGTTAGGCTTGGAATTTACTTTTGTGCACTGCATGTGCTAAGGATATAGTTTTATGATTTTTTTCCATATCAGTAACCATTTGCTCAGCTCCAGTCTTCTGAAGTCCAATATCTTGTAACAAGCTATAATGGAAAGGAATCTTTATATGTATGTATGATGGTGTACATATATGACTCAGTGGTCACATTCAGTTCAGTTCAGTCGCTCAGTTGTGTCCAACTCTTTGTGACCCCATGAATCGCAGCATGCCAGGNGAGTGCCGAAGAAATGATGCTTTTGAACTGTGGTGTTGGAGAAGACTCTTGAGAGTCCCTTGGACTGCAAGGAGATCCAACCAGTCCATTCTGAAGGAGATCGGCCCTGGGATTTCTTTGGAAGGAATGATGCTAAAGCTGAAACTCCAGTACTTTGGCCACCTCGTGGAATTAAAAGTATTTAAATACTCATCTGATTCCTAACGTACTGACTTCACTTAAAGTTGCTACAATATCTAGTTGACCTTTGTATTTCTTTTCTGGCTAAGAGCCAGTGTAAGAGATGTGACCAAAGTGTACCTTGTCATAAACAGAGGTGTCTAAAATACACATCATATTTTCAATAATGGACTTATTTCGCACAATGACCATCTCTGCCACATTATCTTTTAAAACACGAGAGAAAATACTAGGAGTATTTTCTGTGTTGTCCAGCCCACGGTTATTGAGCTAATAATGTTCCAAGTATGTTATTTATCACAGAAGTAATTAAAAGAAAAACCTCATATGCCCCTGAGGTCCTTGAAATCTAAAGGATGATTGAGTATCTTAACTGAGTGTCATAAAATTTTCCTCCCAGAAAGAGACCTTAGAGATGATCTAATGCAACCCCCTCCTTTTACGTTAAAGAAAGTGTCAGAAAAGTAAATGATATGTACTAGACCATACAGCTGAAGGCTGGTTAGGTTCCCCTCGCCCTTAGCTCTGCTTGTTAAAGAGCCCTGAATAAGTCTTAACTGTGACTAACCCGTCTCCGTGCACCTTGCTTTACCTGAAGGAAGTGTGGGATTTCCTGGGTTCCCTGCTGGTTTGTACACCTGTAAGCTGTATGTAGCACACGCTCCGAGGCAGTGACTACTCCTAGGCCCTGACTGCTAAGTCACTTAGTCACTAGTCTTAGTGACTTGTCCTTCCTCATGAACAAATTTGTAGGAACTGATCTCCTACGTTCTGACTTGGTTCTCAAATTTGCACAGTTGGTTGACAAGACCACTGAACTTTGTGGCTAGAAGATTCGACCTTTTCAAAAGGAACTTTACCCAGGCTAACATGTTCATCAGTATTGTCTGATGCTTTTTTAATAATGGATGATCAAGACCTTTCCTAATAGAAACCTCAACTAGACCTGAGCTGGTTTCTAATACCCTGTCACAAATCACGTTCTACGCTGCCGTGCTAATGTGGGAACAGGTACCCCGTCTGCAACTTTGTTGGATCCTATAGAGAGGCCAGACCTCTAGGTCTTCTACTTAGGAACTTTTTGGACAAAAGACCACAGACCTGTTGGTGGTCACCATTTCAGAAGGTAATTTCCTAATATGATTCCTGGGCATGGTCTGATAACTTACCCCAAACCCTTATTGGGGTATGGAGCTCAGCTCCTGAGTTCCAGTCCTGTAATTGGTGATGCCAAACTTCTGTTGTGTCCCACATGTGGCTGTGACTGTCCATTTTATAGGAAAACTGCTCCTCAGTGCCTAAGTTCATGGTTTCCGCTGCTGTAAATAACTACAGACAAGAAGAATCTAAGACAAATACAGTAAGGCTGCTTGTTTTGACCAAATTGGCAATTAATTAAATCCATGTGGTTAGAAGTTGCAATCAACATTTGCAGCAAGAGCAGCATCTTCTGGATAAACAGAAGAAACGAAAAGAAACGGATGGGGAAAGGATCTGAGATCTTGGGGCAGAGGTTTCATGGCTGTGTATCCAGAGACTCATATTTATTTCCAGGTGTATGCAAAAAACTCTCAGATGGTAGGAGCTAATCAGTGCTGATGCATGGAAGAGTAGGAGGAAAGCTTTAATTATGTCTATCCTCAAATTTGAGATGGAGATGGAAATCTCAGCACCTGGTGCGTTTCCGAGGGGGTGGGATGGAAGACCACCTCCATTCTGTTCATGCGTGTGCCTTTCTAGAGAACCACATTTGCAGCAGGAATTCCTGTGAACATGAAAGAATCCCCAGGAGAGGATTCGCTTCCTGTAGCATGTGTTGCCTAGAGTAACATTGAGATAGAATTGAGAACAGAGGCTGAAAAGGCAAGGCAAGCATATTGAAGAGGAGCTAGGCCAAAGCCAGGTATGGCTGGCTATTTATGAGAGGGAGACCACCAATCCCTCTTCCCACTGCCTTCATTAGAGGCATTCTGCTAATTGTAGAGGCATCTCCTGGAAGAAATTTCTCTTTTTATTTATAATTCCAATTGTTTGAGAGACTGAGTACACACGTACACACACACACACACACACACACACACACAGTGTCTCCTCTCATTACAGGGATGCTCATTCTCCTGGCCTCCACTTTGGAGCAGGGACGGTGCTCAGCCTTCCTGGTGAGCCCTACTCATGCTGTTCAGTCCTGAATATTCATTGGAAGGACTGACACTGAAGCTGAAACTCCAATACTTTGACCACCTGATGCAAAGAACTGACTCATTGGAAAAGACCCTGATGCTGGGAAAGATTGAAGGTGGAAGGAGAAGGGGACGACAGAGGATGAGATGGTTGGATGGCATCACTGACTCGATGGACAGGAGTTTGAGTGGACTCCGGGAGTTGGTGATGGACAGGGAGGCCTGGTGTGCTGTGGTCCATGGGGTCGCAAAGAGTCGGACACGACTGAGCGACTGAACTGACTGACTGACTCATGCTGTGTGGTGCCTTGTGCCCTGTCCCTGTGGAGCAGTTACTGCAAAGCAGTGCACAGTTCTTCTTGGGGCCGTGACTTGTTTTTCTTTCATTTATTTTACTTCCTATATTCTTCCTTAAATGAAAAAAAAAAAATCTTGGCATATGGCCTATCTTAAAAAAAAAGNGGTATGGCTGGCTATTTATGAGAGGGAGACCACCAATCCCTCTTCCCACTGCCTTCATTAGAGGCATTCTGCTAATTGTAGAGGCATCTCCTGGAAGAAATTTCTCTTTTTATTTATAATTCCAATTGTTTGAGAGACTGAGTACACACGTACACACACACACACACACACACACACACACAGTGTCTCCTCTCATTACAGGGATGCTCATTCTCCTGGCCTCCACTTTGGAGCAGGGACGGTGCTCAGCCTTCCTGGTGAGCCCTACTCATGCTGTTCAGTCCTGAATATTCATTGGAAGGACTGACACTGAAGCTGAAACTCCAATACTTTGACCACCTGATGCAAAGAACTGACTCATTGGAAAAGACCCTGATGCTGGGAAAGATTGAAGGTGGAAGGAGAAGGGGACGACAGAGGATGAGATGGTTGGATGGCATCACTGACTCGATGGACAGGAGTTTGAGTGGACTCCGGGAGTTGGTGATGGACAGGGAGGCCTGGTGTGCTGTGGTCCATGGGGTCGCAAAGAGTCGGACACGACTGAGCGACTGAACTGACTGACTGACTCATGCTGTGTGGTGCCTTGTGCCCTGTCCCTGTGGAGCAGTTACTGCAAAGCAGTGCACAGTTCTTCTTGGGGCCGTGACTTGTTTTTCTTTCATTTATTTTACTTCCTATATTCTTCCTTAAATGAAAAAAAAAAAATCTTGGCATATGGCCTATCTTAAAAAAAAAGGCTGTTCTGGTTTCCATTTCTAAGAGAATTTTGGCAGCAAAAGTCACAGTGCTGGATATTTTACTGCGTGTATCAATCAAACCCGGTGCATATGGAAACAGGCCTATCTAGATAAACTCTCAGAGCAATCACTGTTCACAAGAAGCCATTTCAAGGAAAGGATTTTCCAACCCCAAGTAGAGCACAAAATAAGACGATAAGGAACGGACAAAAGGAATGACTCAATGACCAAGAGGAATGGTACGCTTTTCTAGTTCATAAAAGTAACAACAATTACTCAGTGGCAGTCAGGTTTGATAAACCTGATTTTTTTTAAAGTCGGGAATCCACTGTGTGCAAGTCCAGACCCCAAATTCAAACCATTTTAATCAAAAACAATGGGAATTTATTTTAAAGATTCTTGGCTCTCTCAGGGAATCTAAGGAAGAGTTAAAGGCTTCAGCTGCAGAAGAGGCCAGGATGCAGACGGTGTCCCATTACAACCGGAGTCATCTCTCCAGGTGCTGTCTGCTTTTGTCCACATGGCAGAAGCGGTGGCAGGAGGGTCCCTCCTGCACCTTTGAGAAGAGATTGATCTAGCGCCTTCAGTCCCGCATCCGGATGTGCACTGTGGGACTTACTGGTGCAGGTGCTCACCTCAGAACGACCAGCTGGAACAAGAGAGACGGGACACTCGACTGGCCTCGCTGGTGCCAGTCCCTGGGTCAGTCCACTGCTTGAGGAGGCCAGGGGTCATACTGCACGGAAGTTCCCACATTAAGCGTGTGGATTCAAAAGGACGGAGCAGAAAATAGGTGTGGTCAACAGAGTTCAACACTATTTGGAGAGCTGCCTTTCAGTGTTTGTTTTCCTTACAACTTTGCTGGCTATAGGAAAATAATATGTTTCTTTGACTCAGTATGGAATGGAACCCACATTTGTGTTTGTGCCTGGGGGATATTTTTGGCTCTAAGAGGTTAGGCTCACACTCTCCCCAGAGTGAGCTCTGATGGCATTAAATACAGGCCTCAGTAAGAACCAAATACAAACGAATGCTAGCCAACATCATGGTTTGAAGAGTATTGTGTTTCTTCTAATTAAAGGCTCTTAGGCAGCAGCTGGGCTGAGAAAATGCTCGAATCAAATATCAGCATCTCGTAGCATGCTGATTTTCAGTGAACCGTGAGCCGGGATTCATTGCCACACACCTCTTCCTGCGACTTGTGAGAACCATTGCCCTCTGCTGTTCCTGTCTTCACTAAAGCACGGCCAACATACTACGATCTCAACACACTCCATTCCCCCTCTGACTGTCTGCAAACAAGGATGCCCCTGTTGGTATACCCCGTTTGAAAGCTTCTGATTCCTAGCTCGAAGATTATCAGGGTGACTGGTTAATTATTTCCAATTTGCTTTATTGTAGTAACACTCATTAAAATTATTGAAAGCAAGGCAATATTCCAATGATGTCAGCAGGAATATGGGTCAAGGTCTTTTATTCTATGGGAAGAATTTTCATTAACCTAATTACACGTAGAACCCTTACAGCTATAGCGAGGTCCAAGTACACTGGGAGTTCTCAACCACTTCTACTGCCTACATTCACATGTAACACAGTCACACGTCTAAGGAGGAAGTGGACAATCAGAGGCATGTGAGTCAACAAAGGAAAAAAGTCAACACATGGCTTGAGAAAATACTGTGAAATTTAAGAAATGGTAAATGGTTCATTAAAGATAAAAAGAAAAAATTTGTGTAAGATTAAAAACAGTTAACTAAAGGGATCCAAAGTAAATCTTTGAAAGCATCTGTTTCGTGTTCTCAATAAAATTCTCAAAAATGTGTCCTTTATCAAACAAAAGAGGAAGGAGAAGATGATAAGACAATAGACTAAGATGAAAAGAGAGCTGTGTAGGCTGTAGGAAGAGATTTAAAAAGCTCAATAAGATAAAGGTAGTAAAGAAATTTAGATGCTTCATACATTTCTAAGTTGCTGTCATAAAGTTAAACAGTTGCAAAGGATCTTCTTTATAGTGTCCTATGAACATTTGTATTTTAAAACAAAAATATGTCATCATTATTTAAAAAGTGTCCAATGTGATTTAAATAGCTTAATTATTTCTGTGATGACCATTGTCTACTTTAAAAAATACTTGAACAAACTCGTCTTTAAATGGTGGAAATTTAAAATAGTTCCACACATTTTCAGTTCACTTTTCCCTTTTCTATAGGATTTATAGCAATATAATGTAATTTATGCATGGATTTTCTCAGTTAATCTTCATATTTTTAATACTAGAAATATGAATATACATTTAAACTTAAAAATTTTTCTATAACCACAAACTCTGAAAGTTGCACAAATATTTTCTAGTATCAGCTGTCATTAAGTTGTTGATTGCCAACAGATCAGAATAATATAGGTGTATCACACATTTTGATAGTTATTAACCTTATGAAGTATGATTTTACTTGGAATGCAGCTTAATGAGATGGTTAAGGCTATTTATCTTTTGTCAGTCAGTTCATATGATCATGAATGAATGTTACTTATTGTTAGAATGATAAATAATTCAGCATCCGTTCCATTTGTTATTTGTATAGAAGAAAATGAGGAAAATTTTTGTTTGCATCAATAAGAATAGAAGAATTTTTGTTATACCAATGTCATGTATGCTTTCATTCCCTTCTGTTTTGTACACCAAAGAGTCATATAACTACAAAAAATAGAACTTATTTGAATTATCTAGCATCTGATAAATCCATAATGTCTTCTCATAATTTTGTTGATGACAAGGAATCAGAGGCCAAGCGACAGGCAGAATGATGTGCTACCCAGTCATTCCAGTGCCTTCCTTTATCGACATCTACACCAGTATCTCAGACTCTCGCCTTGTTTGTCACCTTGGAAGTTTTTAAATTCTAGGCCAATGTGCCTGTTTCAGTTATTACTGAGTAACTTCCCTGAAACTCAGAGACATAAAACAATCACTTTGTTGTGTTTACAGATTTTGTGGGTCAGGAATTTGACCAGGGTGCAGTAAGGTCTTATTTCTCCTCCATAATGTCTGGGGTTTCAGATGGGAAGAATCAAAGATCAAAGGTTTGAATGACTTGAAGGCTTGGGATTGGAATTATCGGGAGTTCCTTCGCTTCTACGTCCAGTGTTGGGTTGGATGACTAAAGTATGAGCCCCACTGAAAATGTCCATCAGGGGGCTCACACACAGCCTCTCCATGTGGCTTGGGCCACAATATGCTTGTGTGTGCTTAGGCTACAACATGCTACAAAACATGCTGCTTGGGCCCAAGCACCGAGACTTCTTACAGGACTAAGGGCCAGAGCAAGTATTCCAGCAAACAAAACAGAAAGTGCTTTGTCTTTTATGACCTTGGAAGTCATCCCTTCTACTGGACTCTGTTGGTCAAAGCTGTCATAATCTAGCCCAGATCTAAGAGGAGATGAAGACTCCACCTCTTTATGGAAGAAATGCTGATGAACTTGTAGCCATTTAAAAAGATTGCCATGACACCTTATTAAGATTTGGAAGAGTAGAGATTTGTTTCTTTTCTAAAGTGGGAGAAAAGCAATTATGAAAAGAAAGAAGAACCTCATGATATCTTGACTGTATGTCTTTTCCTAGGTAGATCAATTTTAGGAAAATTTACATGTAGAAGCTGAGCTTCTGGAAACTGATTCTGTTAAAACCATTCATCTCTCATACATATATAATATATTGAAAAGTGTTTCCATACAACCAAGGTTATGTGCACGTTAGTTTGACTATCACTACAGCAGTTTTGACAAACCTGATTTGGATGTACCTTAGTGTAATTTTTAAATTATGCAAACATTTCACTATCAAATGTACAGCAACAACAAAAACACAAAAATTTCCTTAAAATAAAAGAAGAAAGAAGCCTGGTATTGAATTTCTCTTTTGCAATACCAAAAACTAGAGGACAGTGTAACATGGAATATAGGACTTAAAAGGAAATGGTTGAGATTTAAGCATTCTGTATTCAGCAAATTGTCACATATGAAAGAAAATCCAAGATAAAAAAGAGCACGGAAAATAAATCACTTAGGTATCTTCCAGAAAGAAACACAAAAACATTAGTTGAAGATATGCTTGAGATCATCAAGTGAGTATAAGAATAAAATCTTAAGAATGGGTAAATTAGGAATGATAGCTGGCTGCATAGCTTTTGAATCTTCTTGAATCCCCACATAAAAACAGACAGAGTATGTAGACAGAAAAGCAAAGTCATGGAAATAATTTACAGAAAAACTAAGTGACAACATATCTCTAAAAATCAAATATAAATGAGAGGGTTACAGGCAGGAAGGCTAGGGGTCTCCAAATGAAGGAATTAGGCTGCAAGTGTCAAACATTTTTTTTCTCTCTCTTAATTGGCAGGAGAAAACAAACTACAAGTGTTAGATGCTTTTTTTCCACTTCTCTGTGAGATAGTATATTCAAAAGCAGAGACATTACTTTACCTACAAAGGTCCGTCTAGTCAAGGCTCTGGTTTTTCCAGTGGTCGTGGATGAATATGAGAGTTGGACTGTGAAGAAAGCTGAGTGCCGAAGAATTGATGCTTTTGAACTGTGGTGTTGGAAGAGACTCTTGAGAGTCCCTTGGACTGCAAGGAGATCCAAGCAGTCCATTCTAAAGGAGATCATCCCTGGGTGTTCTTTGGAAGGAATGATGCTAAAGCTGAAACTCCAGTACTTTGGCCACCTCATGTGAAGAGTTGACTCATTGGAAAAGACTCTGATGCTAGGAGGGATTGGGGGCAAGAGAAGAAGGGGACGACCGAGGATGAGATGGCTGGATGGCATCACTGACTTGATGGGTGTGAGTCTGAGTGAACTCCGGGAGTTGGTGATGGACAGGGAGGCCTGGCGTGCTGCGATTCATGGGGTTGCAAAGAGTCAGACACGACTGAGCAACTGAACTGAACCGAACTGAACAGATACAGAATTAAAAGGAGGTTTCTTTTAAATTTCTGTGCTGCCATGATGACACCTGGTTCCCCCTGAACTTAACTTTTCTCAAACCTTGAGCTAACCAATGTGTTTTTCTTATGGAAGTGTTTTTCTTAAGCTATGTTATTGAACTATGTATTTACCTTAGACTCTGTCTTTCTTCAAGTCGGTTCCACCTAAGACTCAGAACCAATGATGGCTCAATAAACCAGTATGTTTTACTCATGGAAATGTTCTCTTAAGTTTTATTGGTGAAGCTATGTATTTCCTTGGAAATCTGCCTTGCTTCAAGATTCATGTCAATTGTATTATGGCCTGGGATGACTCACCTTGCACCAATGCTATCTCAAAACGCATGTTATGGGTGAGGGGCCTGGTGCCACTCTCTGAGTTTTGAGACATTTCTTTTTTCTAATTAGTAGCTTGCTAGTAGGAATAAACCTCCTTGCTAAAAACTAGCAAGGGAGGGCACTCTTTCTTCCCCCTTCTGATGTCTATGTCAGAAGCTGTCTCTATTTCTTTTATACTTAAATACAACGTTATTACACAGAAGCTCTGAGTGATCAAGCCTCATCACTGGCCCCGGATGGAATTCCTCTCCTCTGAAGGCCAAGAATCCCAGCATCTTTCATGGCTCAGTGGCAACCTTTCATAAGTAAGTGATAATAAACCATCACAGCCACATCTGTGTTAGAGAGCAAAGGGATCTATCTGCGAGTGGGAGAACACATAGCCCAGGTCATTCGCAGAGAGGGCAGTACAGCTGATTTGAGAAGCCAGATGAAAGTGGAGAGACTTTTTGCCACCATTGTAATGGATGAGTAGGAGGGGCTCGTGCGTCTGTGCATGCCAAGCTGTTTCAGTCTTGTCTGACTCTGTGTGACCCTATGGACTGTAGCCCGCCAGGCTGCTCTGTCCATGGGATTCTCTAGGCAAGATTACTGGACTGGGTTGCCATGCCTTCCTCCAGGGGATCTTGCTCACCCAGGGATCCAACCTAGGTCTCATGTCTCCTGCACTGGCAGGCAGGTTCTTTACCACTAGCACCACTTGGGAAGCCTGCTGTAAGCCTAAAGTGCATGAAGCAGGGTGCCTCATGGAACCTCAAAACAGACCCCCCTGGACTCCTTTCTAGGCTAGATCTCCACACCAAGGACAAACTGTAGGGGAGAGAAATGTGGAAGCAATAGAGCCAGGAGGGTTTAGAAAGTGAGCCACCGTATTTTACAATTCTATATAAAAACCATAGAAGTGCTTGTTTTCTGCAGCTAGAAGAAATCTCGGAACCAGCCTCCTTCTAAAAGTTCAGGAAAACTAAATTCACGTGAAAATGAGCAATAGAAAAGTACTGAGGCCAAATGCTATGTAAAATTATTATGGGAAAAAAAAAAGAGATTAAAAGTAGAATAACATCCCACAGACAAAGAAAGCATGCCAGAAAGACATGTTCAACAAACAGATAAAATTGTAATGAGTTATTTCAAAACAAACCAAAAGGATAAAGAGAGTGATACAGGCATGAAAGAATAACATTAATAAGAATTAGAAAACCTAAACAAAGAGATGACAGATTCACCAAAGAATTAAAAATATAGGAAAAACATCATTTTAGAAATGACTAAACTAGAAGAAAAACACAAATGAATAAACACAACAGATGCCTAAGGTGAAGCAAAACATGAAAAGGAGGAAACATGAAAATCAAGAGGAAGAAAGAGGCAAAAAACAAAAGGTTGAAAGAAAATGGCAAATATTAAAGTTAGGGAAAGGGGATCTAAAATATTGATAGCAGGTGTATCTAATGAAGGGAAGGGGAAGAAAAGAAGAGAAAAATAATGAAGTTATAATTCAAGGATATTTTGCTGAAATAAAATGATACTTTAAATAACACATTGAAAGAATATATTTTATTCTTAAGAGGAAGGGCCTGTACCAAGACATATTCTAGTAGAATTATTAAAAATTTCAGACAAGAAAAAATCTTTTCAGAATCTAGACAAAAATAGTAAGTAACTTACAAGGGAAATGAAACTAGATTATCATTGGACTTTTTGACACTAACACTTAGGTCAGAATAAGTGAAGTAACATATTTAAGATAGTCAAGGAAAGAAATACAAGCCAAGAATTTTATGTCCAAAAAAATTGGCTTTCAAATATAAAGAATACAAAAACTCTTATCAACACTCAAGAACTCAGGAAATATTGTTCCCATGAGATTTTACTAAGGAATCTACAAGAAAACAAGTGTCAGACAAGCAATATGACTAGTGACACTTCAGCCTAAAGACTCCTAGTAAATATTAAACACTTATTTACTTACAGATATAAGACTAAATGAAGTTTAAAGGAAGAAATTATACTACCCAATGGCAACATGATATGAGAATACAGATAATTCAATCGTCCAATCATTTAAAACATGGAGAGAAGAGGCAAACACAGGCAAATAGAAATTCTTAACTGTTTTCGGGAATTATGATTGGTGGTGGTAATATTATGTTGTGGCTTCCTTGGTGGCTCAGACAGTAAAGAATTTGCCTAAAATGCAGGAGACTTGGGTTGGATCCCTGAGTTAGGAAGATCCCCTGGAGAAGGGAATGGCTACTCACTCAGTCTTTTTGCATGTTGTTATTCTAAGATTGTTGTATGTGAAGAGTGGGTAAAGCAAATGAGTAACTGTGGGATATTCTATAGCCCTTTGTGTTTTTGAGAACTAGAATTGTTAGAATGGAGTAAAAGAAATACAGATGTCATATAGAAGAGGTTAAGCAAAACTCTCGCGGTTTTAAATTTGAATGATAAATATCAGTATGTTCTTTAAATGCATTTTAATATATGTAAAATATAAACATATTGCTGTCGGTCAGTCACTAAGTTGTTTCTGACTCTTTGTGACCCCATGAACTGCAGCACACCAGGCTTCCCTGTCCTCCATTATCTCCCTGCATTTGCTCAAATTCATGTCCACTGAGTCAGTGATGCCATCCAAACTTCTCGTCCTTTGTCTCCCCCTTCTCTTCTTGCCCTCAACCTTCAGCATCAGGGCCTTTTCCAGTGAACCTGCCCTTCACATCAAGGGGCCAAAGTATTGGGGTTTCAGCTTCAGCATCAGTCCTTTCAATGAATATACAGGGCTGATTTCCTTTAGGTTTGACTGGTTGGATCTACTTGTTGTCCAAGGGACTTGCAAGAGTCTTCAGCATCACAGTTTGAAAACATCAATTCTTTTTTGCTCAGCCTTCTTTATAGTCCAATTCTCACATCTGTACATTATTGGAAAAACCATAGCTTTGACTATATGGACCCTTCTTGGAAAAGTGACGTCTCTGCTTTTTAATACATTGTCTAGGTTTGTCATAACTTTTCTTCCAAGGAGCAAGTGTTTTTTAACTTCACGGCTGCAGTCACCATCTGCAGTGAATTGGGAGCCCAATAAAATAAAATGTTACTGTTTCCACTTTTTCCTCATCTGTTTGCTATGAAGTGATGGGACCAGAGGCCATGTTCTTAGTTTTTTAAATATTGAGTTTTAAGCCAGCTTTTTCACTCTTCTCCTTCACCTTTATCAAGAGGCTCTTTTGTTCCTCTTCATTTTCTGCCATTAAAGTGGTATCATCTGCTTTTGATATAATCATCCAGCCCAACATTTCATATGATTGTACTCTACATATAAGTTAAACAAGCAGGGTGACAACATAAAGGCTTGATGTACTCCTATCCCAGTTTTGAACCAGTCCATGGTTCCATGTCTGGTTCTAAGTGTTGCTTCTTGTCCTGCGTACAGGTTTCTCACGAGGCAGATAAGGTGGTCTGGAATTCCCATCTCTAAGAATTTTCCAGTTTGTTGTGATCCACTCAGTCAAAGGCTTTAGTGTGGTCAATGAAGCAGAAGTAGATGTTTGTTTGAAATTCCCTTGCTTTTTCTATGATTCAACGGATGTTGGCAATTTGATCTCAGGTTCCTCTACCTTTTCTAAACCTATCTTGTAGGTCTGGAAGTTCTCAGTTCACGTACTGATGAAGCCTAGTTTGAAAGATTTTGAGCATAATCTTGCTAGCATGTGAAATGAGTGCAATTTGTATGGTAATTTGAACATTCTTTGGCATTGTCTTTATTTGGGATTGGAATGAATATACACATATAATTAAATATAAAATTATTTTTTATATCATTCTAGATGGCAAGAAATCTGTCAAAAATTAGTAGAATATAAAAATAACTTTCACAGTCAATTAGAAGAAAATCCTATTATCAAAATTAGAGCATTTTGAGTTTTTTAAAAACCATTTTGCGTGCATGAATGTTAAGTCCCTTCAGTTATGTCTGATTCTTTGTAACCCTATGGACAGTAGCCCACCAGGCTCCTCTGTCTATGGGATTCACCAGGCAAGAATAACTGAGTGGGTTGTCATGCACTCCTCCAGGGGATCTTCCCAAGCAGAACCCACATCTCTATGTCTTCTGCAGTGGCAGGTGGGTTCTTTACCACTAGTGCCACCTGGGAAGCCCTCAAATCACTTTTTTGAGATACAATTAGCATACAAAATTTAGTTTCATTAAAGATAAAAATTGTAATAGATCAATTTCCATCTAATATTTCTAAATTCTTGGAATATTTTTGACAAACCAATTGGTCACCTACTGAAGATGACAGGGAACGAGTTCATTAACTCGAAAACTACGGTGAATAAGAGAAAAGAATGAAGAGTTTATCTTGTATGAACTGTTTCTCTCTGTATCAGTTGTATTACAGAGTAATCAAATAGTGAATGAGGGCAAATATTTCCAGGTAATAAATGAAAACAAAACGTTAGAATTTAATGTTACCATACTTCAACCTATAATGCTGATCACAAATGGCTACTAACATCATAAGAGGATAAAATCAGACATTATATGATTCCAGTTGTCTTACCAGAGGGATTGAATTTGCCTCTGGATCCAGCTGCTTATGTGCAGGAGTCACAAAGGATGGAAAACATGTTGAACTGCACAATAAGTGTGTGACCAGCAAAGACAGGCTGTGGGAGACTCCGTAGTTTAAAATCTTTGGTTCTTCATCCCATTAATCATAAGGAAATGAAGAATGAAGGGAGAAAATGAAGTTAAAAAGACATAAAAGACAGATGGTGGTTAAGAAAAAAGGATGTGCACTTGGGTGAGAAAAATCCTAAAGAAAATTATTACCAAAAAAGTCTGGATGCAGTCATCTTTTGAAGGTGAGATTAGGGACTGGGACTAGAATGAAACACATGTAGAGTTTTCTGGGGTATTTGATAAGATACTGTTTTAATCTTTGAGTCTTAAACACTGATTAAGTTATATGGACTACTGGAATTTTGTACCTCCTAATCTCCCTCAGCTATTTCTTTTCTACCCCTAGCTCTATCCTCTCTGGAAATTACCTGTGTATTCACTCTATCTGTTTTGCTATGTTTGTTCATTTTTTTAAAAAATCTGCCACATGTAACCGAAATCACATGGTATTTGTCTTTCTCTGTCAGACTTATTTCACTTAGAATAGTACCCTCTGGGTCTATCTGTGTTGCTGCATATGGTATTATTTCATTCTTTTTAATGGTTGAGTAACACCCACTCCAGTACTCTTGCCTGGAAAATCCCATGGATGGAGGAGCCCGGTCAGCTGCAGTCCATGGGGTCGCTGAGTCGCACACGACTGAGCGACTTCACTTTCCCTTTTCCCTTTCACGCATTGGAGAAGGAAATGGCAATCCACTCCAGTGTTCTTGCCTGGAGGATCCCAGGGACAGGGGAGCTTGATGGGCTGCCATCTATGGGGTTGCACAGAGTCGGACACGACTGAAGTGACTTAGCAGCAACATTTCACTGTGGGCTTCCCTGGTGGCTCAGTGGGAAAGAAGCTGCCTACTAATGCAGGAGATG
Source organism: Neotragus moschatus (assembly GCA_006410615.1). Lineage (NCBI taxonomy): Eukaryota > Metazoa > Chordata > Mammalia > Artiodactyla > Bovidae > Neotragus > Neotragus moschatus. Next base: position 636,965 of record SJYA01001936.1, on the reverse strand, counting down.
TGAGTTTGATCCTTGGGTCAGGAAGATTCCCTGCAGAAGCAAATGGCAACCCACTCCAGTATTCTTGCCTGGGAAATCTCTTGGACAGAGGAGACTAGCAGGCTACAGTCCATGGNGCAGCAACATTTCACTGTGGGCTTCCCTGGTGGCTCAGTGGGAAAGAAGCTGCCTACTAATGCAGGAGATGTGAGTTTGATCCTTGGGTCAGGAAGATTCCCTGCAGAAGCAAATGGCAACCCACTCCAGTATTCTTGCCTGGGAAATCTCTTGGACAGAGGAGACTAGCAGGCTACAGTCCATGGGGTTGCAAAAGAGTTGGGCATGATTTAGTGCCTAAACAACAGCATTTCATTGTAGTACATACATCTTCTTTATCCGTTCATCTATGTGATGGGCACTTAGGTTGCTTTCATATTTTGTCTATTGTGAATGATGCTGCAATGAACATAGGGTGTGTACATCTTTTCTTTGGATAAATACCCAGAAGTGGAATGATTGGATCATATGGTAGTTCTATTTTTAATTTTTTGCGGAACTTCTATACTGTTTCCCATAGAGTCTGCACCACTTTACATTCCCACCAATAGTACACGAGGCTTCACTTTTCTCTACGTGCTTGCCAAAACTTGTTATTTATTGTCTTTTTGATAATAGCCATTCTGACAGGTGTGAAGTGATAGCTCACTGCGGTTTTGGTTTGCATTTTCCTGATGATTAGTGACGTTGAACATGTTTTCATGTCCCTGTTGGCCATCTCAATGTTTTCTTTGGAACAACATCTATTCAGATCCGCTGCCCATTTTCTAATCAGGGTGGCTTTTTTTTTCCTTCTGATGTTGAATTGTATGAGTTCTTTATATATTTCAGAAATTAATCCTAAATGATATCTGTTAATTGCAAGTATCTTCTCCCATATAGTAAGTGGCCTTTTTTGTACTGTTGTTCCCTTTGCTGTGCAAAAGCTTTTAAGTTTGATGTTGTCCCATTTGTTTAATTTTGCTTTTGTTTCCCTTGCCTGAGGAGAGATATCTGAAATACTAAGACTGATATCAAAGAGCTTAGTGCCTATGTTTTCTTCCAGAAGTGTTATGATTTCAGGTCCTACATCTAAATCTTTAATCCATTTCGGGTTTATTTTTGTGCATGGTGTGAGAGAACAGTCCAGTTTGACTCTTTTGCATATTGCTGTCCAGTTTTTCCCAAACCGCTTATTGACGAGGCTTTCTTTCCCCACTGTGCATGCTTGCCTCCTCGGCCGTGGAGTGATCGCACGTATCCATGTGTGTTCTGTTCTGGGCCCTCTCTTCTTCTGCACTGATCTGTGTGTCTGCTTCTGTGCCAGTATCATAATGTACAGTGTGGGAAATACAGTCAGTAAGTACATAAAATCTTTGTATAGTAACATACTGGACATGAATTTGAGCAAACTTCAGAAGACTGTGAAAGGAAGCCTGGTATGCAGTAGTTCATGGGGTCGCAAACAGTTGAACAGGATTTAAATAATAAAAAGTTGGTAAATGTAACTGAAGGGGAGAAATAAGACAATGATAAACCAAAATTAATTCATTTAAAATGATCTATTTTAGACAAGTTAAAATTAACTTCAAAAGCTTCAAATGGAACACAAATCATTTTCTGTTGATAAACTTTAAATAAACAGAAAAATATTACATTCACGAAGAGATTTTGAACTTAACAATACTGAAATATAACCAAAAAACACATGTAAAAATAAATCATAAAAAATTTATATATGCTATTAGAAATCACCAGAAAACACAATAATAATGAAAGAGTTTAATATACATTATTAGAAGTTGATGGATTAAGTAAATTAAACATAATTTTAAGTATTATTATTTAATTAATAAAATATTATTAACTAATAATATACTTTTTACTCATATTATTAAAAGTTATCAATTTAACTTTGTGCCCTGCCATCAAAAAATACACCTATAGAACATTTATGAAAAATGATCTTATTTCAGATCATAATGAAAACACAATATATACCAAGTAAAAATAACTTTAGTGGGCTATATTCTTTATCTACAAGGCAACAAAATTAGAAACTAATGGCATACATTTTGGGGTGAAAACTGCTCTCCTAAATAGATCAATCATATATTTGGAAATTAACAATAATGCAAACAGTTTATAACAAAATTTAAAGGATTCAGCAAAAGCTGTATTCATACAATACAATCACACACATATTTCCCCCTCAATCAAATAAATATTATTCAAGAGTCTTTGGATGAAAGCAAGTCCAATTTGAACCAGCTGGAACTATGAGAGACCTTTATTGGTCCACAAATAGGAAGAATGGACATTGCTAGGGAGGGGTCAGTTGTCCCAGGATATCCCTGTATTTGTCCTGTCCTCATTTCCACCTGTGTGTCAGCTTCATTCCTGCCTACTGCAGAGTGAATTTCTCCAAGAAGTGGCAGATGTTGCATCAAGTTTTCACCTTTCCCACCATAGAAGAAAGGCTTCCTCCAAGTCATTCCTACTTCTGCCCCAAACTCCCCTTAAACATTTTCTTCAGCTCCAATTTGAATAATCCTGAACAGGTCTCTGAGCTAGCCTGAGTCAGATTCCTGCATTTTGGCCAATCTCAACCACGAGAGAAACAGGTTCATTCTGGCTCCTATTCAGAACACTTCTTGAGAGAAGTAGGAGCAGATATAAAGCTCTCCCAAAGAAGGTGGATGTTCTTTCAGAAAGAAGAGAGAGCAGCCTGGCCAATAGAAGTTCATGCTCACTATAAAGAAGAGTGAAAAAATATTCAGCTTAAGAAGGTAATAAAAGAAAAATAATTTTTAAAAGCAAAAGAAAGAAAAGTAAAAGAAATTAAAAAGGAAAAAACAGATAAGAAGGAAGTATGAGTCAAAACAAAAGACAGTAGCAGGATGAAAAAAATATGCCAAGCAATTAGGGAACGAAAAAGTGAGAGAATACAATATTAATATCAATAGATATTAAAACATAGTATTAGATTATTACAATATTATATATTAAATTATAGTATATTGATTTTAAAGTTATATTGTTGTTGTTCAGTCAGTCTCTCCCATCAGGACACTTCCATAAGCCTCTTATCCTTATCAGAGGGCAGACAGAATGAAAACCACAATCACAGAAAACTAATCAAACCGATCACATGGACCACAGCCTTGTCTAACTCAATGTAACTATGAGCCATGCCGTGGAGGGCCACCCAAGATGGACAGATCATGGTGGAGAGTTCTGACGAAACGTGGTCCACTGAAGAAGGAAATGGCAAACCACTTCAGCACTCTCACCTAGAGAAGCCCGTGAACAGGATGAAAAGGCAAAGAGAAGTGAAACTGAAAGGTGAGCTCCCCACATCGGTAGGTGGCCAAGATGCTCCTGGAGAAGAGCAGAGAAATAGCTCCAGAAGGAATGAAGAGGGTGAGCCAAAGCAGAAAAAACTCCCAGCTGTGGATGTGTCTGGTGGTGAAAGTAGAGTCTAATGCTGTAAAGAACAATATTGCATAAGAACCCGAAATGTTAGGTCCATGAATCAAGGTAAATTGGAAGCGGTCAAGCAAGAGATGGCAAGAGGGAGCATCGACATTTTAGGAATCAGTGAACTACAGTGGACTGCAATGGGCAAAGTTAATTCAGATGTCCATTATATCTACCACTGTGGGCAAGAATCCCTTAGAAGAAATGGAGTTGCCCTTATACTCAACAAAAGAGTCTGAAATACAGCACTTGGGTGCAATCTCAAAAAATGACAGGATGATCTTAGTTTGTTTCAAAGGCAAACCATTCAGTATCACAGTCATCTTAGTCTATTCCCCAACAACTAATGCCAAAAAAGCTGAAGTTGAGTGTTTCTATGAAGACCTGCAAGACTTTCTACTCTAACACCAAAGTAAAGATGTCCTTTTCATCATAGGGGCCTGAAATGCAAAAGTAGGAATTTAAGAGATACTTGGAGTATGAGGCAAGTTTGGCCTTGGAGTACAAAATGAAGCAGGACAAAGGCTAACAGAGTTTTGCCAAGAGAATGCACTGGTCATAGAAAACTCTCTCTTCCAAAACCACATGAGATGACTCTACACATGAATATCACCAGATGGTCAATACAGAAATCAGATTGATTATATTCTTTGAAGCCAAAGATGGAGAAGTTCTACACAGTCAGCAAAAATAAGACTGGGAGCTGACTGTGGCTCAGATCATAAATTGCTTATTGCCGAAATTGAAGAAAAGTAGGGAAAACCACTAGACCATTCAGGTATGACCTAAATAAAATCCCTTATGGGTATACAGTGGAAGTCACAAATAGATTCAAGGGATTAGATCTGATAGAGTGCTGGAAGAACTATGGACAAAGGTTCATGACATTGTACAGGAGACAGGGATCAAGACTAATCCCAAGAAAAAGAAATGCAAAAAGGCAAAATGGTTGCCTGAGGAGGCCTTACAAATAGCTCAGAAAAGAAGAGAAGCCAAAGGCAAAGGAGAAAAGGAAAAATATACTCATTTGAATGCACAGCTCCAAAGAATAGCAAGGAGAGAAAAGAAAGCCTCCTCAGCGATCAATGCAAAGAAATAGAGGAAGACAACAGGAAAGGAAAGACTAGCAATCTCCTCAAGAAAATTAGCGATACCAAGGGAACATTTCAAGCAAAGATGGGCACAATAAAGGACAGAAGTGGTATGGACCTAACAGAAGCAGAAGATATTAAAAAGAGGTGACAAGAATACACAGAAGAACTATACAAAAAGATCTTCATGACCCGGATAACCACTGTGGTGTGATCACTCACTTAGAGCTAGACATCCTGGAATGCAAAGTCAAGTGGGCCTTAGGAAGCATCACCACGAACAAAGCTAGTGGAGGTGATGGAATTCCAGTTGAGCCATTTCAAATCCTAAATGATGATGCTGTGAAAGTACTGTACTCAATATGCCAGAAAATATGGAAACTCATCAGTAGCCACAAGACTGAAAAAGGTCAGTTTTCATTCCAATCCCAAAGAAAGGCAATGCCAAAGAATGTTCAAACTATCACACAATTGCACTTATCTCACATGCTAGAAAAGTAATGCTTAAAATTTTCCAAGCCAGGTTTCAACAGTGTGTGAACCGTAAACTTCCTGATGTTCAAACTGGATTTAGAAAAGGCAGAGGAACCAGAGATCAAATTGCCAACATCCATTAGATCATCAAAAAAGCAAAAGAGTTCCAGAAAAACATCTACTTCTGCTTTATTGACTATGCCAAAGCCTTTGGCTGTGTGGATCACAACAAACTGTGGAAAATTCTTGGATGAGAATACCAGACCACCTGACCTCCCTCCTGAGAAATCTGTATGGAGCTCAAGAAGCAACAGTTAGAACTGGACATGGAAAAACAGACTTGTTCCAAATTGGGAAAGGAGTATGTCAAGGCAGTATATTGTCACCCTGATTATTTAACTTATATGCAGAATATGTCATGCAAAATGCCAGGCTGGAAGAATCCAGAATCAAAATTACCAGGAGATATATCAATAACCTTAGATATGCAGATGACACCACCCTTATGGCAGAAGCAAAGAAGAACTAAAGATCCTCTTGATGGAAGTGAAAGAGGAGAGTGAAAAAGTTGGCTTAAAACTAAACATTCAGAAAACTAAGACCATGGCATCTGGTTCCATCACTTCATGGCAAATAGATGGGGAAACAATGGAAACAGTGACAGACTTTATTTTTTTGGGCTCCCAAAATCACTGCAGATGGTGACTGCAGCCATGAAATTAACAGATACTGGCTCCTTGGAAGCTATGACCAACCTAGACAGCATATTAAAAAGCAGAGATGTTACTTTATCAACAAAGGTCTGTCTAGTCAAAGCTATGGTGTTTCCAGTAGTCATGTATGGATGTGAGAGTTGGAACATATAGAAAGCTGAGCACCGAAGAACTGATGCTTTTTAACTGTGGTGTTGGAGAAGACTCTTGAGAGTCCCTTGAACTGCAAGGAGATCAAACCAGTCCCAAAGGAAATCAGTCCTGAATGTTTATTGGAATGACTGATGCTGAAGCTCCAATAATTTGGCCACATGATGCGAAGAACTGACTCATTGGAAAAGACCCCGGATACTGGGAAAGATTGAAGGCTGGGGGAGAAGGGGACGACAGAGGATGAGATGGTTGGATGGCATCACCGACTCAATGGACTTGAGTTTGAGCAAGCTCAGGGAGTAGTTGGTGATGGATAGGGAGGCCTGGAGTGCTGCAGTCTGTGGGGCTGCAAAGAGTCAGACATGACTGAGTGATTGAACTGAACTGAACTCAGCTGCTCAGTCATGTCTGACTCTTTATGACCCCATGGACTGCAGGACACCAGGCTTCCCTGTCTTTCACCATTTCCCAGAGTTTTGTCAAACATGTCCATTGAGTCAGTGATGCCATCTAACCATCTCATCCTCTTTCATCCCCTTCTCCTCCTGCTGACAATCTTTCCCAGTATCAGGGTCTTCATCAATGAGTAGGCTGTTCACATCAGGTGGCCAAATTATTGAAGTTTCAGCTTCAGTATCAATCCTTTCAATAAATATTCAGGATTGATTTCTTTAGGATTGACTATTTTGATCTCCTTGCAGTCCAAGGGACTCTCAGGAGCCTTCTCCAACATCACAGTTCAAAAGCATCAATTCTTTGGTGTTTAGCCTTCTTTATGGTCCAACTCTTACACCTGTACACGACTACTGGAAAAACCATAGCTTTGACTATATAGACTTTTCTTGGGAAAGTAATGTCTCTGCTTTTTAATATGCTGTCTAGGTTTGTCATCACTTTTCTGACAAGGAGTAAGTATCTTTTAATTTCATGTCCACAGTTACCATCTGCAGTAACTTTGAAGCTCAAGAAAATAAAGTGTGTCTCTGTATCCATTGTTTCCCCATCTATTTGCTATGAAGTGATGGGACCGAATGCCATGGTGTTTGTTTTTTTTACTGGTGAGTTTTAAGCCAGCTTTTACACTCTTCTCTTTCACCTTCATCAAGCAGCTCTTTAGTTCCTCTTTACTTTCTGCCATAAGGGTAGTGTCATATGCATATTTGAGGTTACTGATATTGCTCCTGCAATCTTGATTCTAGCTTTCTTATCTCTCCTTGCTATTCTTTGAAACTCTGCATTCAAATATCTTTCCTTTTCTCCTTTGCCTTTAGCTTCCCTTCTTTTCGCAGCTATTTGTAAGGGCTCCTCAGGCAACCATTTTGCCTTTTTGCATTTCCTTTTCTTGGGGATGGTCTTGATTACTGTCTCCTGTACGATGTTACAACCTCTACCCTTTTTCCTTTAGACACTCTGTCTATCAGATCTAATTCCTTGAATCTATCTACCACTTCCACTGCCTAACCATAAGGGGTTTGATTTAGGTCATACTTGATGGCCTAGTGTTTTTCCCTACTTTCTTTAATTTAAGTCTGAATTTTGCAATAAGCAGTTCATGATCTGAGCCACAGTCAGGCCCCGGTCTTGTGTTTGCTGACTTTATAGAGTTTCTTCATATTCAGCTACAAATAATATAATCAGTCTGATTTTGGCTTTGACCATCTGTGACCGTACATGTGTAGAGTCATCTCATGTGTTGTTGGAAGAGAGAGTTTTCTATGACCAGTGCATTCTCTTGGCAAAACTCTATTAGCCTTTGTCCTGCTTCATTTTGTACTCCAAGGCCAAACTTGCCTCATACTCCAGGTATGTCTTGACTTCCTACTTTTGTGTTCCAGTCCCCTATGATGAAAAGGACATCTTTACTTTGGTGTTAGAGTAGAAAGTCTTGCAGGTCTTCATAGAAACACTCAACTTCAGCTTTTTTGGCATTAGTTGTTGGGGAATAGACTAAGATGACTGTGATACTGAATGGTTTGCCTTTGAAACAAACTAAGATCATCCTGTCATTTTTTGAGATTGCACCCAAGTGCTGTATTTCAGACTCTTTTGTTGAGTATAAGGGCAACTCCATTTCTTCTAAGGGATTCTTGCCCACAGTGGTAGATATAATGGACATCTGAATTAACTTTGCCCATTGCAGTCCACTGTAGTTCACTGATTCCTAAAATGNGCCCCTATGATGAAAAGGACATCTTTACTTTGGTGTTAGAGTAGAAAGTCTTGCAGGTCTTCATAGAAACACTCAACTTCAGCTTTTTTGGCATTAGTTGTTGGGGAATAGACTAAGATGACTGTGATACTGAATGGTTTGCCTTTGAAACAAACTAAGATCATCCTGTCATTTTTTGAGATTGCACCCAAGTGCTGTATTTCAGACTCTTTTGTTGAGTATAAGGGCAACTCCATTTCTTCTAAGGGATTCTTGCCCACAGTGGTAGATATAATGGACATCTGAATTAACTTTGCCCATTGCAGTCCACTGTAGTTCACTGATTCCTAAAATGTCGATGCTCCCTCTTGCCATCTCTTGCTTGACCGCTTCCAATTTACCTTGATTCATGGACCTAACATTTCGGGTTCTTATGCAATATTGTTCTTTACAGCATTAGACTCTACTTTCACCACCAGACACATCCACAGCTGGGAGTTTTTTCTGCTTTGGCTCACCCTCTTCATTCCTTCTGGAGCTATTTCTCTGCTCTTCTCCAGGAGCATCTTGGCCACCTACCGATGTGGGGAGCTCACCTTTCAGTTTCACTTCTCTTTGCCTTTTCATCCTGTTCACGGGCTTCTCTAGGTGAGAGTGCTGAAGTGGTTTGCCATTCCCTTCTTCAGTGGACCACGTTTCGTCAGAACTCTCCACCATGATCTGTCCATCTTGGGTGGCCCTCCACGGCATGGCTCATAGTTACATTGAGTTAGACAAGGCTGTGGTCCATGTGATCGATTTGATTAGTTTTCTGTGATTATGGTTTTCATTCTGTCTGCCCTGTTGGAGGAGGATAAGAGACTCTTGGAAGCTTCCTGATGGGAGGGACTGGCTGTGGGTCAACTGGGTCTTGCTCTGGTAGGCAAGGCCATACTCAGTAAATCTTCAATCCAATTTTCTGCTGATGAGTGGGGCTGTGTTATGTTAAGTTTTATGTTTTTATAATATTAAGATAGCATTTAAAGCAAAAACATCACCAGGGGTGAAGTGATCATTAAATAATAAAAAGAATAATGTAGTAGGAATATATTAAATTCAGAATCTGTATGCATCTAAACATTTAGTCTCAATATGAAAAAGATTATGAGGAGAAATTAACTAATACAAAATCATAGGAGATTTTAATATACTTCTCTTAAAAATAATAAATACAAAGTTAGCAATGTTGTAGAAGATTTGAAAAATATCACATCACTGCCAAAGAGCATGTATAGAAAAGCTGAAGTACACAAATGCATGTACAGCATTTATAAACACTTATCTAGTTCTAGGCCACAATGTTAATCTAAACAACTATTTAATAATTAATTTAATTAAAAAATAATGAAATAATGCCATTTGCAGACATGGATAGACCTAGATTCTCATACTGAGTGAAGACAGATATCCATATATCATTTATAAATGAAATCTCAAAAAATGGTACCAACGAAATTATTTATAAAACAGAAATAGAGTCACAGATGTAGAAAAAAACTAATGGGGAAGCAAGTGAAGGATAAATTGGGAGACTGGGGTGGACACACACTACCATATGTAATGTAGATAGCTAATAAATACCTGCTGTGTGGCACCTACTCAGTACTCTGTAATGACCTATATGGGAAAAGCGTCTAAAAAATAGTGAATATATATGTGTGTATAACTGGTTCACTTTGCTGTACAGCAGAAACTAACACACTGTAAATCAACTGTGTGTGTGTGTGTGCACGCATGTGTGTGTGCTCAGTTGTGTTTGACTTTATGTGACCTGTTGGACTGTAACCCACAAGGCTCCCCTGTCTATGGGATTTCCCAGACAAAAATACTGGAGTAGGTTACCATTTTCTACTCTAGGATATCTTCATGACCCAAGGATAGAACCCACATCTCTTGCATCTCCTTCATTGGCAGGCAGATTCTTTACCAAAACTATTTTTCCAGTAGTCATGTATGGACGTGAGAGTTGGACTGTGAAGAAAGCTGAGCACCGAAGAATTGATGCTTTTGAACTGTGGTGTTGGAGAAGACTCTTGAGAGTCCCCTGGACTGCAAGGAGATCCAACCAGTCCATTCTGAAGGAGATCGGCCCTGGGATTTCTTTGGAAGGAATGATGCTAAAGCTGAAGCTCCAGTACTTTGGCCACCTGATGCGAAGAGGTGACTCATTGGAAAAGACTCTGATGCTGGGAGGGATTGGGGGCAGGAGGAGAAAGGGACGACCGAGCATGAGATGGCTGGATAGCATGACTGACTCGATGGGCGTGAGTCTGAGTGAACTCCGGGAGTTGGTGATGGACAGGGAGGCCTGGCGTGCTGCGATTCATGGGGTCGCAAAGAGTCAGACATGACTGAGCAACTGAACTGAACTGAACTGAATATACCAATGAAAAATAACTGAAAAAAAGAGAAACAATATATGGGTATCCTACAATACGGCCAGGACTCCTCAACACTCTCAAGATCATCAAAAACAAGGAAAGTCTAAGAAACTGTCACAGCTAAGAGGAGTCTAAGGAGACATGATTACTAAGTGTAATTTTGTATCCTAGATGAGATCCTTGAACAGAGAAAGGATATTAGGTAAAAAACTAAGACAATTTGAATAAATTATGGAGTTTAGTTAATACTGTATCAATAGTAATGTATCAATGAACAGCCAATTTTATTTATTAATTGTAACCAATGTGCCAAACCAATGCAAATTTTAATAATAGGGGAGACGGTGTAGGTATGGTATATGTGCTCAGGCTCAGATGCATCTGACTCTTTGTGACCCCACGGACATAGTCTGCTGGGCTCCTCTGCCCATCGAATTTTACAGGCAAAAATACTAGAGCAGGGTGTCTTTTCCTACTCCAGAGGAACTTCCTGACCCAGGGTTCAAACCTGCAACTCTTGCATCTCCTGCACTGGCAGGTGGATTCTTTACCACTAGCACTACCTGGGAAGCCCATGTAGGTATGCTCAGTTCGGTTGCATAGTTTTGTCTGGCTCTTTGTAACCCCATGGGCTGCAGAACGCCAGGCTTCCCTGTCCATCACCAAATACTCCCAGAGCTTGCTCAGATTCATGTCCATCGGGTCAGTGATGCCATCCAACCATCTCATCCTCTCCCTTTTCCTCCTGCTTTCAATCTTTCCCAGCATCAGGGTCTTTTCCAGTGAGTTGGTTCTTCACATCAGGTGACCAAAGTATTGTAGTTTCAGCTTCAACATCAGTCCTTCCAATAAACATTCAGAACTGATTTTCTTTAGGATTGACTGGTCGGATCTCCTTGCAGTCCAAGGGCCTCGCAAGAGTCTCCTCCAACACCACAGTTCAAAAGCATCAGTTCTTTGGCACTCAGTTTTCTTTATGGTTCAACTCTCATGTCCATCCATGACCACTGGAAAAACCATAGCTTTGACTAGACAGACCTTTGTTGCCAAAGTAACATCTCTGCTTTTTAATTTCCTGTCTAGGTTGGTCATAGCTTTTCTTCCAAGGAGCAAGCATCTTTTAATTTCATGGCTGCAGTCACCATCTGCAGTGATTTTGGAGCCCAGGAAAATAAAGTCTGACACTGTTTTCATTGTTTCCCCATCTATTTGACATGAAATGATGGGACTGGATGCCATGATCTTAGTTTTTTGAATGTTAAGTTTTAAGCCAGATTTTTCACTCTCCCTTTTCCCTTTCATCAAGAGTCTCTTTAGTTCCTCTTCACTTTCTGCCATCATAGTGGTGTAATCTGCATATCTGAGGTTACTGATATTTCTTATTGTAGAATAAGAATAAGTTATTGTAGGTATGCTGGGGTGGGTAAAGTGACACTCTTCATGCAGTCTGTTCTATGTTCCTATAAATCTATAACTTTCCAAAAAATAAAACTCTTTTAGAAAGTTAAAGTTTCAAGTATAGATAGGAAGAAGGAAAATGAGAGTGGAATCGCCATGCGAACAGACCAAATTAAGGAACTAAAAACAGCCATATTCTGGGGACTTGGTAATATGACAGAGAGGACATCAGAAGGATTTGGGGCGAGGGAACATCACATCATAAATTGTCCTAGGAAATTCATCTGTCTATGGGGAAAGCTGCATCCTAACCACACAGCATACAAAAAATAATAGTTTTCACATTTACTAGATGTGAGAAGTAAAGTTGATAACTTTTACATGAAAATTTAGGAGGATATCTTTATGGTGGTGGAATAGGGAAGGATTTCATGAATGTGACACAGTAATGACAAACTGTAAAAGAATATTTGAAATGTTAAAAATTGTGCATTAAACACTCCATAAAACAAAAGAAACAATAAACACAGTTGAAATGGACGCCATGAGCTTGAAGATATTTGTAACGGATTTTAAGAAAAAACTGGCATATGGATGGTAAAGAAATTGGGTACATAACTTGAATGAAACTTTTATGTGTTCACAGACACACACAAATATAGACAACATAAGTTGTAGTAGCAAAATTATGCAAATGAAATAAATGTCAAATACTAAGGGAATGGGTATACAAAGCTTATGACATTCATAAGTCAAATATTTATTGAACAGCAATTAAGAAGGCTGAACTAAAACTATATGTGAAACACACATATATCTTCAAACCATGTACTTGAGTGAAACATTACAATAAAATGAAATGCTTAATAGTATACCACTAATAGAAATACACATATAACATTGCTATCATTACAGTAGAAAACAGGGACAAGAAGGACAATAATAATTTTTATAATTGTATTCATAATTAAGTAAAGCTATAATAAAGCTTCAGCTTTATCCGTAATTCTTTATCTCCTTTAAAAAAGATTTGAATCAAGCATGGAAAAAGTAATAACATTCAAGAAATCCAGATGGTTAAATAAATTTTTGTTATTTTATCCTTTGTAATTTTCTGTATTTATAAACATCCCATAGTAAATATATCTTTGAAGGAATCTATTTAAACATTCTCAACAGAAGCAAATGTTTTGGCTATGAAAATGGATCCATACAAACTAATTTTCATTAACATTTACTGAATTTGTGGAAATACAGTCTTTGACTTTGAGGCAAAGAAGATCATAGAGTGAACAGTTCACTTCCTGAGCGATGTGGTTGTCATCCTCTCCTGGAGATGAGAAGCCCTGCAGAGTTCAGGAATCACATGTGACTCAATCTCTCTTTGTGTTTCAAAAGGATGTCCCATTGAGTGGGAATTCTGCTCTTTGTAGAACTAGTGATCACAAAAATTTCTGATTTGCATTTATAAAGAGGCCACTTGGCTGTCTAGTAGGATATTTCTAACTAATAAACCATTAGCTCATTCCACAACAAGTATTTACTGGACATCTACTTTGGTTCTGGAGACATATAATCAAACAGGGCATGTGAGGCAGGTGTATAAAGAAACTCTTCTCTAGTGTAGTGAAATTTTTATTATTTTAACAGCTGTTACCCAAATCTCTCTCAGAGAGTGAACTCCACTTGACAAATTAAGTTCCTTTAAATAGAAGATACCCTAAGTGAAAAACAAAAAAAATCAAAAGCTCTTCTGCATGGGAAAATGTGAATTCCTCCTTTAAAAAAATTAGTGGGGATTGGGAAGATTGAGGTGAGTGAATAGAGAGCTTAGCATGGAAGAGAGAGGAAAAGAACAACGATAAAATAGCAAAAGCCCTTAAAGGGACTGTAAGTAGCTCTTTGGTATCTAAAATGAATTTTAAAAACAGAAGTAAATATTACAAAATAGTCATTTGCTTTTCAGAAGAGTGTAATGTAGTTCTTAACCATGATGCCCAGACATTCATTAAGTTGCTTTAAATACAAATACTTTAAGGAAGGGATATTTTTTTGTAAAAATTGGAGACACAGCCTGGATTCCTGTTTGGATTAAGACTGTCAGGTGCAAAGACAACAAACACAGTAACAGGAATCCAGAGGTTGAGTTGATTATGAACATGAAAGTCTTCATGCAGAGAAATATGGGAGAAAGGGTTTGAATTTCCATTGCCTGAAAAACTGGAGGCATGAGCCAATGTTATCTAGAGGGCAAGAGGGTAGAAGAATCCAACTTGAGTGCAGTAATAAAATAATGTGACACTCACTTGCTAAGAGGAGAAATTGTACAATTTCCTGTGGGTGTGATGAAGTTTTCATAGCAGATAAGATAGCTGATCTGGGTATTAAAGCCTGCATACTCCCAAATCTTGGGAGAATGGCACTGAAACATGTATACTATCATGTAAAAAACAAATCGTCAGTCTATATTCAATACTGGATACAGGATGCTTGGGACTGGTGCATGGGGATGATCCAGAGAGTTGATATGGGGTAGGAGGTAGGGGGGGTTCAAGATTGGTAACTCGTGTACACCTGAGATGGAAAAAAATAAAAAATAAAAAATAAAAAAAGAAGTAAGTGGAAAAAAATTAAATAAATAAAAAATAAAAATATAAAAAAGCCTGCATATGTGTGAGCTGGACTGACAAGGTGAGAAACAGCAGAAGGAACAATAGTTTGGTGGTTAAAAACAGACTCTGGGGTAGATTTTTTGGTTTAAACTCTGCCATTTATGACTTAAATCCCCATGATTGTCACTTACTCTCTCAGCACTTCAGTTGCTTTTTCTGTGAAATGAGAATTCTACCTCCAAAGAGTTGTCTGTAATGATTAAATGAATCACTAGCACACAGTAAACTCTCAATGTGTTGCTATCATTATTATTCAGTTCAGTTCAGTTGCTCAGTCGTGTCCGGCTCTTTGCAACCCCATGAATCGCAGCACGCCAGGCCTCCCTGTCCATCACCAACTCCTGGAGTTCACTCAGACTCACGTACATCGAGTCAGTGATGCCATCCAGCCATCTCATCCTCGGTTGTCCCCTTCTCCTCCTGCCCCCAATCCCTCCCAGCATCAGAGTCTTTTCCAATGAGTCAACTCTTTGCATGAGGTGGCCAAAGTACTGGAGCTTCAGCTTTAGCATCATTCCTTCCAAAGAAATCCCAGGGCTGATCTCCTTCAGAATGGGCTGGTTGGATCTCCTTGCAGTCCAAGGGACTCTCAAGAGTCTTCTCCAACACCACAGTTCAAAAGCGAAAAAATTAGTAGTTCAGCATGACCTGCATTGGGATGCCTAGCAGTGAATACTGAAGAAAGACTGAAGAGGTCTTATCCACCAGATTAATTTAAAAGCTTCTGTTGGTCATGTGCAGCACCACAGCTTTTAAAGTATAGTCAGACTTTTGCTTTAGAAAGATGTCTGTGGCAGTTCCATGGGCAAGAATTGGAAGTGAGAGTGAAGGCAAAGAGAGCAGTTGGGAGATTTCTCCATTGACTACTGAACTTGAAGAGATAGTTCCTCACCTAGGGCCATACTGGAGCAGGTGAAAGGAACCAGGCTTACATTAGAGTTGTTTCCCATAGAATCTCATTCCAGCCTCAGAATTCACAATGCTTTAGACCAGAACTCTCCAGCAGAAATATAATGTTAGCTACAAATGCAAGCCACATATGTCATTTCAAATATTCTAATAGCCAGAGTAAAAGAGTAAAAAGCAATAGGTGACATTACTTTTAATAATGAAGTTGATTTAACTCAATATATCAAAATATTATTATTTTTATCTATAAGATGCAATTTTATTAGTGATATATTTTGTATTCTTTTCATAATAAGCTTTAAAAATCTGATGTGCATTTTGTATTTACATTTCATGTCAATTCAGATTAGTCATATTTCAAGTGCTCAATAGCCATGTATGACTCCTAGCTATCAGACTAAGAAGGAAGAGTAAATCTTTCTGCTATCCCTATTGTCTTTCAGATTAGAAACTCTCTAGGAGAATTTCTAGAAAATCTCTAGAAATCAGCTTCTAGAAAATATGTTAACTTCTTGTTCTGACCAGCAGAGAGATGTTTAATCATTTACAGGGTCCTTTAAACTGTCACTAGAGATAGGCCCATTGGGCTAGTTTTGTGTGATAAAAATCTTCTTATTTCCCAGTGATCTGCTGTTCTGAAGACAATAGCTATAATTTTTAAGAATTTGTCTCATTTCCTACAAACTGCAGGGCTTACCTATATTGTATCCTATCTTGACAGTCACTTGAAGGCTCTAGGGTTGCTGCATAAAGATAAACTTAGCTTTGTGGACTATAAAGTGACATGAAACCTTTGGATGAGCAAGGGCAGTGGTGAGACTTCTTTTTATATTGAATCACTTATTTGTTAAAAAATGGTGAACGCCTACTGTGCGTCAGGCTAGGATTGAGGGACCCAGTGCTGAGCCTGGGACATGATCCCGTCTCTCATGAAACTTCTGTCATATTGGCAAAAGATGAAGTCATTTATGCTCAGAACCCCCTGGTCCTGGAGGCAGGGGCATAGACTGCATAACTCTTTTCATCTGGTTGTTCTTCATGTCTCTCCTAGCCTGGAGGACTTGAGTCACAGGTGACAGAGTTGTGGCAACTAACACTCCAGTTAAGATGGGTCACACTCTCCCAGACTCCCTTGTTGGTTGAATGGTGGTTTCCCAACCATTGGGATAGTTATGTCCTTATCCTAACCCCTAAAACTTGTGAAAGTGAACTTACTTGGAAAGAGGATTTTTGCAGATGTAATTAAGTTAAGGATCTCAAGATAAGATTATCCTGGATTATCTGGCTGGGCCATCAATCCTAAGATAAATTTCCTATAAGAAATATGATTAAAGACACAGACAACAAGAAGAAATACATGAAGACACAGAGGTTGGAGTGATGCCGCTACAAGCCGAGGAATGCCATGGGTTGCTGGCACCCACCAGAAGCTTGGAGAGAAGCATGAATAGACTTTTCCTCGGAGTATTCAGGAAGAGACAACCCTGTTCTGGCACTTTCAATTTAGACTTCTATCCTTCAGAACTGTGAGAGAGCACATTTCTTTGGTTTTAAACTACCCAGTTTGTAATTTTTTACAGCAGCCACGGGGAATGAATACATCCTTTAGATGCAGAGCTTTGTGGAAGGAAGCTGCCTTCATTATCTTTGTCAAACATATATTAAGCTCTCATCATGTTCCTGGTATTAACTGTGGTACTTAGATAAATTCACCAACAGCTCTAAGGATCCCAATTCATGTCAGTCAGCCTCCTTTTGTTTAAACAAAAAGACTTCTCAGTTTTCTCCCAATTTGCTAACTTTTTGATGTCCAAAAAGGGATCCTCACGTTTAAAAACTTCGGAAAATTCTGGCCAATAAGACAAAATGTGAATGCCAGTCTCATAGCAAACACCACCTTCTTGGGGGGAAGGTGTCCTAATTTTCCTCTCTAGAGCCATCTCCCAATGTGGCTTCATGAGAAATCCTTGCTTTGAGCCAAATGGACTTGTTACACCTCTTGAACATAGCTGTCCTGCTGGTCCTGTTTGTGATGCCAATTGTCTTGCTGTGTCTCACTTTGCACATAGTTTGCTGAACCCAGGGTAGGTGAGGCTCGAGCCAAGAGGCTGGAAGGAGACTTGAGGGGCTGTATGAACTGCAAACATGTTCATTCTCTTCCAGCTGGCACAACAGCCACAACATGGCCTCTTTCCTGGCTGACACTGTAGCCATGGCAGTGAATGTTTGCTGCTATGACCAGTGTGTGATGCTGGGATTTGTGGCCTCTGGAGGAGAGGAATTCAATCGAGGCCAGAGATGAGGTTTGAACACTTGAAGTTTTTGTGTAATAAAGTTTTATTAAAGTATAAAAGAGACCAAGAAAGCTTCTGACATAGACATCAGAAGGGGACAGAAAAAGCGCCCCCTTGCTAGTAGCAACTAACCTGCTACTACTAAAATTTGCATTGGAGAAGGAAATGGCAACCCACTCCAGACAGAGGGGCTGGGCGGGTTGCAGTCCGTGAGGTCACAGAGAGTCGGACATGACTGAGTGACACACACACACACACACACACACACACACACACCTATTAGCAAGCTGATAATTAGAGAAAGGAAACGCCTCCAAACTGAGAGAGTTGCACCAGACCCCTCACCCACAACATGCGTTTTGAGATAGCATTGGCACAAGGTGAGTCATCCAGGGCCATAAAACAATTGACAGGAATCTTAAAGAAAGACAGATTTCCAAGTAAATACATGGTTCATTAAATACCTTAAGAAAACATTTCCGTAAGAAAAATGCTTTGGTTAGCTCAAGGTTTGAGATAAAATTAAGTTCAGGGGGAACCAGGTGTCACCATGATAACACAGGATTAGAAGCAAACCTCCTTTAATTTTGTGTAGAGAAGGGAAAAAAATGTCTGACACTTGAAGTTTATTTCCTCCTACAATAAAATAAATAAATAAATAAAATAAGTAAAATTTTTAAAAAAGAGGGAGACCTCTGGCCTCCCCACAGAGGCTGTTAACCCTCTCAGCAGCAGACGCTATATTCTCTCCTGGCATGGCTGACCCAACGGACACAACCGTGAAGCAGCAGTAAACGCCGCCACTTTCCTAGGTGGAGCTCATGTATGTGTACCCCTCACAAAAGCCCACGACCAAGCAGGTACCTGGTGATGAGCGTGCACAGTGCTGAAAGTGCTCTCAGCTGGTACAATCATTATTTACGAAACATGGGGTAAGAGCAAGAGGCTGTGGGGGAAGACAGCCTGACTACGCCATCTTGGCTAACTTGCTCTTTCCAGTAAAAGCATCTGCCTACAATGCGAGAGACCTGGCTTTGATCCCTGGGTCAGGAAGATCCCCTGGAGAAGGCAATGGCAACCCACTCCAGTACTCTTGCCTGGAGAATCCCATGGAGGGAGGAGCCTTGTGGGCTACAGTCCATGGGATCACAAAGAGTCGGACACGACTGAGCAACTTCACTTTCACCTTTCACTTTCTACAGTACCTCGTCATTCAAGCCCATCTGCTTTGACTTTGTTCTCTTTGCCTACTCATCCTTTCATTCAAAGTTCCAGTATTATCTTTTCTGAACCATGTCTAGTTTACCCTGAGTGCCAAAGAATTTGATGCAATGCCTGCTCAAGGTCTTTGTCCTGCTGCAGTTCGAGGTCTTTGTCCTGCTGCAGTTCAAGGTGTTCATTTACTTATTCCATCTTCCTTCTGCACTGTGGACTCTTCATGCACAGGACCTGACCTCCCTCCTCGCTCTGTCCTCAGATGCCGCAGAGAGCAGGCACTCAATAGTCTTTATAGAATCACCAAAGGGTGAAGTACGTGATCCTCAAATATGAACTCACATAAAGTAAAACTAGAGTGGTATACGAAAGAATGGCATGTTTATCGGGCCACTTCATGGATGCAAATATAGGAACACCCAAGACTTAATGCTGTAAGTGTCAGATCAGGAAATAAATGAGTCTATTTTCCTGATCGATTTGAGGACTTTGAGAGTGCTGGGCTTTGAAAGTGATGGACTGTGGACTTTGAAAGCACCCCTCCCACCCCACGACCTCCCCTCCTCCAGTTGTCTTCTCTGGCACATTCCTTCCCCTGCCCTCCACCAGGGCCCACCCATGCTGCCAGCCTGAGCAGACGTCCGCACCATGGGATTTGAGCCCCACTTTCATCTTCCTCCTGGACAGGGATGAGATCCTCTTGTCTCATCAGTCATTTGCTCTCTGTCAACAGGCCTGCTGCTAGAAGCCTGCCGTGGTTCAGGTGGCTGGCGGGGGGGGGGGGGAGTCCCAGTGGAGACTGAGGCCATTTGGAGTGAGCAGAAGGCCCCCGCAGCCAGCAGGTGCCCAGAAGCCCCAGAGGAGAGGAAACAATCTAGACGCCTTCCCCTAAGAGGTGGTTTTACCAGAAGAAGAATGAATAGGCCGGAAACCATCCCGCCAGCAGCCCTCCTCTTGTCAGCTCCGCGCTGGACAGAACAAATGCGCTTTATCTGCAAGTCAGATTGGCTTCCGCAGGCCGATACATCATGCAGAGACAGAGCGACTCCCTCCCAAGGAGCGTCATCTTCTCCCTCTCGAGGTGCCCTGATCCCCTGGCGGCCTTCCTGCTGGCAACCAAACAAGTTCAAAAGGGCACAGGGATAAGGCGGACGCTGCCTGTGTTCCCCCGACTAGTCCATCCTGGAAGTCCAGGCTGGCCCTGGAGCGGGGTGTAGTGGCTTCAGGCTCTCTCTGGCATTGCTCAACAAGGCCCAGCAGCCCGAGCCCAGTGGGCTGGGAGTGGCTGACTTCCAAGTGCTTCTTTCCACTCACCCCACCTAGATGGCTCAGCATAAGCTGGAATTCTGCTCTGCTTAGTGTTGGGATGGCCTTTCATCTCTGGTGGGAGGATCAGGAGGACTGACCAAACCCTGTCTGCACTGATCGTGGGTTTTACCCAGCACTGCTGGCGTTCCCACTGCATGATGGCAGAGTGGTCAGAAGAAGGTTAATTTTGAGCTTAAGAGTTCAAATTGGGAAAAGAAAGGGACCTAGGACATTTTGAGTTTCCTCTTGATGATTCTAACCACTTTCTCAGTACTTAATTCCTAGGGTGTCTGTCCACCATTTAGGACAGAGCAAAGGAGACTGAGGGCAATGGGAAGGGAATGATGAAAAAGGAGATGAGGAGAGATCAAAGGCACGAAGGTCAGGGGGATGGGACGGGTTGAGGTCATTTGGGCAGAAAGCTGGAGCAGAAGATACTATAAGAACTGGACCACTGTCCTGCTGAACCTACTTTTTATTCTTTGCTCAAATCCCATTTCTTTCTGTCTCAAACACTGCATTGATTTTGGAAATGTCGCCTTATAACTATCACATGAACAGCTGACCTTTATTCTTTTTTCTTAATTTTTATTTATGTATTTATAAGACACTTACTCCTTGGAAGAAAAGTTATGACCAAGCTAGATAGCATATTCAAATGCAGAGATATTACTTTGCCGACTAAGGTCCGTCTAGTCAAGGCTATGGTTTTTCCAGTAGTCATGTATGGATGTGAGAGTTGGACTGGGAAGAAGGCTGAGCACCGAAGAATTGATGCTTTTGAACTGTGGTGTTGGAGAAGACTCTTGGGAGTCCCTTGGACTGCAAGGAGATCCAACCATTCCATTCTGAAGGAGATCAGCCCTGGGATTTCTTTGGAGGGAATGATGCTAAAGCTGAAGCTCCAGTACTTTGGCCACCTGATGCGAAGAGTTGACTCATTGGAAAAGACTTTGATGCTGGGAGGGATTGGGGGCAGGAGGAGAAGGGGACGACCGAGGATGAGATGGCTGGATGGCATCACTGACTCGATGGGTGTGAGTCTGAGTGAACTCTGGGAGTAGGTGATGGACAGGGAGGCCTGGCGTGCTGCGATTCATAGGGTTGCAAAGAGTCGGACATGACTGAGTGACTGAACTGAACTGATTTATTTTTGGCTGTGATAGGTCTTTGCTGCTGTGCAGGGTTTTCTCTAGCTGTGGCGAGTGGTGCCTGCTCTCTAATTTCAGTGTGAGGGCTTCTCATTGTGGTAGCTTTTCTTGTTGTGGAACAAGGGCTCCCGGGTGCTCGGGCTCCTGTAGTTGGGACACGTGGGCTCAGTAGTTGCTGCTCGGGGGTTCTAGAGCACAGGCTCAGTAGTGCTGGTGACTCTCCTTTTGGGAGAGTCAGTGAGAGGGACTGGAAAGAGTGAAGAGTGTTCTAGACTCAACTCCCCCCTTAACAAGCTGCATGACACCGTGCAAGTCATTTGACCTCTCTGGAGCTCAGTATCTTGAGTTGTAAGATGGTACATCAAATTCTAAGATTTTTTTTTCTAGCTTTAAAACTGTACAAAATTAGGTCCAATCTTTTATCTGCTTACACTTAGCATACTAGGGTAGATCCCACTCTATGTCCTCAGCTATGTCATTCCCCTTTCCTTTCTTTATTTTCAGTATCCACACCATCCTGAAGTAATCACAATCTTTTTCTCTCTTGATTTTGGTCTCTGAACATGCCATTCCATCTGCTTAGAATGCCTAATCTCATCTCCCCATCTCTAAACTCTTACTTTTCCTTTTCTCTGCATCTCCTGGGACGTCTCCTCTGGCCCTGCCCTGACTTTAGCTGAATTAGGTTTCCCATGTCTTCTTAAAGCCCCTATGTTTATCCACATGTCACTTTATAGAGGATATTTTAATTGATCTTCCTTGATCTTATTGAAGGAAGATTTTTAATTGTAGACCTTATTTCTAGAGGATATTTTAATCGTAGACCTTGATCTTATTGAAGGCGTGAGCCATCTTTCCTATTTACATCCAGGTTTTGGACATAACACAGTGAATGTAGCAGCGAGTCACTGAAGTTGACCTTAGAGCTCTTGTCTTTTGAATTTTTTTTCTTAGGAATACATGGATGAAATATTTTCTTTAGTAAAAGAGGGCAGAAGGCAACAGGAGTGGCAGAAAACGGGCAATAAAACAAATGTATTTGGACTCCAAAGGCCTCTGGATTCTGTTAAAGAACAGTGTACAGTCTCGGACTAAGGATGTGATGCGGCTTGTTTCAAAGACTTGGAAAGCGTGGAGCTGACCTCAGTAGTGTGAGCCCCTCCGGGGAAAACATGAGATGTGAACTGAAGCTAAAATGCGGAGGGGTTAGAAGTGAGCAATAGAAGCTATCTAGGTAGTTTCTGAATCACTGTTCCTCTTTATCAACTTCTTTGTGACTCAGGCTCACACTCACCGTCATTCTTAACTACAGAAGCGTAAGGTCAGACCCTCATCTGAATCGTGGCTTTCCCACATTATCCCAGCAACAGCGAGAAACCAGGCTTTGGAGGAACCTGGGGGCGATTCCAACACATTACAAGAGAGTCAAAAGGGCACACGAATGTCATTACTTACCGAGCAAATGGGAGGCAGAAACTTTGGAAACACATGCTCATTAAAGAAAAAGTGAAAAATGGAGAAAAATAGCAAGAGAGGAAAAAAAACTAACCCGAAGTTTACCCGCCCCTCCCCAAAGACAATTATCAAAGAGTTTCATAGGTTTTCTTAACTTCTTTTCCTCCACGCACATTTTACCCCCTTTGCTTTACTTTAAAATTAAGTAAGCAATACTGTATATGCAACTTTCAAAACTTTTAAACTTAAGTCATAAAAGAAGAATCTTCTTATTTTATGGGCACTGTAAATAAAACCTTTGGGTTGATTTTACTGTCTCAACATTTCTGTTTTTTAAAAGTACTAAATAGACATATATCCACAGCAAACAAGTAGAGACCAAAACAAAAGTAAAGAAAAATTCAAGTTGTCATCAACGAAAATTCACAATAAACTTAATAAAGAGTGTGTGAACATTGTATAAGGATCTCCTTTTCTAGAATAAAACAAGCATTTCTAGAGTTAACTTGGGTAAGCCATAGGCTTGTGAAGTGGGAAGAAAAAACAAATTGTGGTTCCTGGCTTGTTTCTCCCCAAGAGAAGGGAGGAATTAACTGCTGTTCCTTTCTGTCTATGATCAGGCCAAACAGCCCCAAGGATCCAAATTACTATTGATTTCCAGTCTCTCAGGGTGAGCGAGATGGTCAGAGAGGCCCTGGGCCAGCCGGCGGTCATGGTCTCTTTTGCTGGGGGTGGGTTCCAGGAGGGAGAGTCTCCTCAGACCTTCTGGAGCAGAGACCTGGTTCTCTCTTCTCTTCAGCCAGGAGCCGACTGCTCCCTTCAGCTGGGATGGTAGAGGCTCTTAAGTACTTCTCACCAGAGAAAATGCTATGGGTCGCAATGGAAGGAACTTCTACTTACTCAAAGGGATTTCCTCATGTTAACTGAGATGCCACGAAAGGAAGCTTCATTCAGGTAAATGCCTCTGAAAGGATTAACAGGTATACAGTTCAGTTCAATTCAGTTCAGTCGCTTAGTCGTGTCTGACGCTTTGCAGCCACGTGAACTGCAGCACACCAGGCCTCCCTGTCCATCACTAACTCCTGGAGTTTACTCAAACTCTTGTCCATTGAATCGGTGATGCGATCCAACCATCTCGTCCTCTGTCATCCCCTTCTCCTCCAGCCTTCAATCTTTCCCAGCATCAGGGTCTTTTCCAATGAGTCAGCTCTTCGCACAAGGTGGCCAAAGTATTGAAGTTTCAGCTTCAGCATCAGTCTTTCCAAGAAACATTCAGGACTGATTTCCTTTAGGATGAACTGGTTGGATCTCCTTGCCATCCAAGGGACTCTCAAGAGTCTTCTCCAACACCACAGTTCAAAAGCATCAATTCTTCAGAGCTCAGCTTTCTTTATAGTCCAACTCTCAATCCATACATGACTACTGGAAAAACCATAGCTTTGACTAGATGGACCTTTGTTGGCAAAGTAATGTCTCTGCTTTTTAATATGCTGTCTAGATTGGTCATAGCTTTTCTTCCAAGGAACAAACATGTTTTAATTTCATGGCTGAAGTCACCATCTGCAGTGATTTTGGAGCCCCCCAAAATACAGTAGCTATTCTTTAGCAGAGAAGTCATTCTATACATTTTATACGCACACATGGGAAATGTAAGAATATCAATAATAGAGAATGTAGTTAAATAATAGGCAAACTTTTAAAAGTATGATTTTGAAGAAAGTGGAAACTTCTGGGTAGTACACAATTTCATCCAAAATTACTTTTACTGTTGACTCTAGCTATTGAGGAACAAAACTGTGACAAGATTTTTTTTTGGTGCTGCTTTTTGTTTTCTTCTCTTTTGAAATATAAATTTTATTTCATATTGTATTTGGTTCTAGCTGATTTGTCTGAGACAGAGTGAGAAAAAAGATTATAAATAGCTAACTTCAGCACTTATCAAAATAAAGGTGTCAAGTGATTAGGCATTCTGACAGGATACATAGATGGAAAAATCCCACTGTTTTGTATTAGAGGATTCTAATACATAAAAATAACTTCATCAAGAAAAGATAAGAATGGAATAAAAGTTCAAGAACGGTTTTTCTCAGCATAATATTTTAAAAAATGCAATGGTATAGAGATGTACAGTTACATAAAAATAAAACAAGAAATTAAATTACAGATGCTTGTGTGACTTCTAAGAATTTCAGGTATCATTATCAGGAATTCTCCTAATGCATGCTCAGTTGCTTCAGTCATGCCTGACTCTTTGTAACCCCATGGACTATAGCCCTTGAGGCTCCTCTGTCCATGGGATTCTCCAGGCAAGAATATTGAAATGGATTGCCATGCCCTCCTCCAGGGGATCTCCCTGACTCAGGGATCGAACCTGCGCCTCTTATATCTCCTGCATTGGCAGGTGGGTTCTTTACCACTAGCGCCACCTGAACACAGGTAAGAAGGATTTGTAAAGGGGCATGGAAATAAGAAGGAAAGGATTGTGATATAATTTTGGGACAAAAAGATTCTTGGATGAAAACTGGTCATATTTGCAACTTCACATTCCTGTTATCTCTCCAGTCCTCTTGAGAGTTCTAAAACAGTACTTTATTTAGCTAACAATTGTTGGGTCCTTAATATGTGTCCATCCGATGTGACTGCCTTCTGAACATCCACCACTCCCTGTCCCCACCTGTATGTCCAAAGACATCTTTCACTTCAGAGAGGGGGAAAGAGGCATATGTGGAGACACACAGGAATTAAAGCCTTGACCATTCATCATCCTCCATGCAGAAACGATGCAAGGACATTTACGACTGCGATATGTACCTTATTGCTACCACTCATAGTGATAAAATCCTTGCCTGGAACCTCCAGCCAAGTCCCCTCACAAACAGCCTTCAGAGGCAGGTAGTATTAATACTTTGAAGAGTAAAAAGGTATTGCAGTTCTGAGTAGGGCAAGATGAAATGAAGAAAACTAGTATATTAGAAATATGAGAAGCAAATCAACAAATCAGTAGAATCTTGGGGATAAAGACAATTAATGGAAATTCAAGTGCTGAGTCGCACCTTGTATCTCAACTGTCCCTGGGGAGACAGTTTTCCTTACTACACTGGAAATGGTGTTTGAACCAATTTTAACTAGACCTTAAAAGACACTGTGAGCAGGTTTATATGTAATAACAAAAAAACTGAAAACAACCTAAATGGATTCATCAGTGCGTGAATGGATAACCAGACCGAAATACCTCCATACAACAGAGTAGTACTCAACAATAAAAAAGAAATGAACCATTAATAGATTCAACAACTTGGATGGACATAAAGGGCATTACACTGAGTGAAAAAGCTAGTATCAGAGGATTACACACTGTAATTTCATTTATATAAAACTTTCAAAGTAATAAAATGCTGATGATGGAGAGCAGATCAGTGGATGCCGGGGGTAGGGGCTAGGGTAAGGGGGGCGGTGTGATTTTTAAGGGGGAGTTTCTTTGTGGTCATGGTTACATGAATCCATATGTTACAAAATTTCTTATATATATATAAAGTACATATAAAAACTGGTGAGGTCCTAATAACATCTGTACTTAAGTTAACAGCATTATTTCCACATTAATTTTCTGGTTTTGAAAATAAGATATTCATTTGAGATAGCTGAATGAAGCATACACACAGATGCTCCTATTTTGAGAACTTCTTTTTAATCTTAAACTATTTCCACATAATAATGTATATATGGCCAATTCTTATCATTTGGAGTAGTTGTCTTCTTTAAGTCTTCTGTGAACACTGAATTAGTGATACTGATCTATTGTGCCTAGGGAAAG
Organism: Neotragus moschatus; assembly: GCA_006410615.1. Taxonomy (NCBI): domain Eukaryota; kingdom Metazoa; phylum Chordata; class Mammalia; order Artiodactyla; family Bovidae; genus Neotragus; species Neotragus moschatus. Next base: position 610,254 of record SJYA01001936.1, on the reverse strand, counting down.
TACAAGTTTAGGTGCCTGCAGGCCTCTGATCATAACATTTCAGCAAGTGATCAGTACAGAAGTTTGTGTTATATGTATTTCTGCTTAAAGATGTTTTATTTAATATCTATTGTTGATTCATTGATCTTAAATTCCCAGCCAACAGGACTATAACTCATTACTGAACAAAGCGTATCTAAAAACATATTTTCTCCCTGAGGCATGTCACAGTTTTCTTGCATTTAGGAACACTAGACAGGACTGCAGCATTACACTTGAGGCCATTTTAAACAGTGAAATCACCAACAAAAAGCACAGAAATTTGAAAAACTAGTTAAACAGATGGCAAAAGGACCTTGTTTACAGTATGACAATAAGAGAATTGAAACAAAAAAGCAAAGCATTGCCTTTTCTGATCTCAGTTGGGGAAGTGTGTGTGCAACAACTTGAATTTTTTTTTTTTTTTGCTGCTCTGCTCATGTCCAAAAATGACTACAAAAGAACCATGAGTGTTGACTTTGAGATTACAAATAAATTTTAGTGATCAGGTGAATTACCAAATATGGACTCTGAGAGCAATAAGGACTGATTGCACATGTCTTCATATGTCTCTATACTTGTAAATGCACACACACATATACACATATAGACACATATACATACATATTTGTTCTTGTTCAGTTGCTCAGTTGTGTCCAACTCTTTGTGACCCCATAGACTGCAGCACATCAGGCTTCCTTGTCCATCACCAACTCCCAGAGTTTACTCCAACTCATGTGCTTTCATTCAGTGATGCCATCCAACTATCTCATGCTCTGTTGTCCCCTTCTCCTCCTGCTTTCAATCTTTCCCAAAATCAGGGTCCTTCCTAATGAGTCAGTTCTTCACATCAGGTGGCCAAAGTATTGGAGTTTCAGCTTCAGCATCAGTCCTTCCAAGAAACCAGGATTGATTTCCTTTAGGATTAACTGGTTTGATCTCCTTGCTGTCCAAGGGACTCTCAAGAATCTCCTCCAATACCACAGTTCAAGGCATCAATTCTTTGGCGCTCAGCCTTCTTTATGGTCCAACTCTCACATCCATACAACTCTTCATCACACTGGAAAAACCATAGCTTTGACTAGATGGAACTTTTTTGGCAAAGTAATGTCTCTGCTTTTTAATATGCTGTCTAGGTTGGTCACAACTTTCTTCCACAGAGCAAGTGTCTTTTAATTTCATGGCTGCAGTCACCATCTGCAGTGATTTTGGAGCCCAAGAAAATAAAGTCTGTCACTGTTTCCATTGTTTCCCCATCTATTTGTCATGAAGTGGAGGGACGGGATGCCATGATCTTTGTTTTTTGAATGTTGAGTTTTAGGCCAGCTTTTTCAGCTCTTCTCTTTTACCTTCATCAGGAGGCTCTTTAGTTTCTCTTTGCCTTCTGCTTAAGGGTGGTATCATCTGCATATCTGAGGTTATTGATATTTTTCCAGGCAATCTTGATTCTAGCTTGTGCTCCGTCCAGCGCATCCAGCGAAATGCATCATCCATTTTGAAAGATGTACTCTGCATATAAGTTAAATAAACAGAGTGACAACATACATCCTTGATGTACTCCTTTCCCAATTTTGAAACAGTCTACTGTTCCTTGTCCAGTTCTAACTGTTGCTTCTTGACCTGCATACAGGTTTCTCAGGAGGCTGGTAAGGTGGTCTGATATTCCCATTTCTTCAAGAATTTTCCAGTTTGTTGTCATCCACACGGTCAAAGGTTTTAGCATAGTCAGTGAAGCAGATGTTTTTCCAGAATTCTCTTGATTTTTCTATGATCCAACAGATGTTGCAATTTGATCTCTCTGGTTTCTCTGCCTTTTCTAAATCCAGCTTGAACATCTGGAAGTTCTTGGTTCATGTACTGTTGAAACCTGGCTTGGAGAATTTTGAGCATTACTTTGCTAGCACATGAGATGAGTGCAATTGTGCGGTAATTTGAGCATTCTTTGGCATTGCTTTTCTTTGGGACTGGAATGAAAAATGACCTTTTCCAGTCCTGTGTCCACTGCTGAGTTTTCCAAATTTGCTGGCATATTGAGTGCAGCACTTTCACAGCATCTTTTTTTTTTTTTTTTTTTTTTAGGATTTGAAATAGCTTAACTGGAATTCCATCACTTCCACTAGCTTTGTTCTTAGTGATGCTTCCTAAGGCCCACTTGCCTTTGCACTCCAGGATGTCTGGCTCTTATGTGAATGATCACACCACTGCGGCTATCTGAGTCATGAAGATCTTTTTTATATAGTTCTTCTATGCATTCTTGCCACCTTTTTAAAATCTCTTCTGCTTCTGTTAGGTCCATACCGTTTCTGCCCTTTATTGTGCCCATTTTTGGAGGAAATATTCCCTTGATATCTCTAATTCTCTTGAAGAGGTCTCTAGTCTTTCCCATTGTATTAGTTTCCTCTATTTCTTTGCATTGTTCACGTAGGAAGGCTTTTTTTAAATCTTTCCTTGCTATTCTTTGGAACTCTGCATTCAGATGGGTATATCTTTCCTTTTCTCCTTTGCCTTTTGTTTCTCTTCTTTTCTCAGCTATTTGTAAGGCCTCCTCAGGCAACCATTTTACCTTTTTGCATTTCTTTTTTTGGGGATGGTTTTGATCACTACCTCCTGTACAATGTCGTGAACCTCCATCCAATGCTCTTCAGGCACTCTGTCTATCAAATGTAATCCCTTGAATCTATGTGTACATACATATTCACATACATATATACATACATGTCTATTATATATATGATAATATTTTCTTTGTAGTTTATAGATTTGCAGCTTTTTCTGAATAATGGAATTCTTTTGGCTTCAAGCTAACTGCTATGTGTACACTGGCCTCTGTCAGAATTATTCAAACGCTGTGTTAGTTTTCTATCTATCAGCCTCTCCTTTCAATCCCTGTTCCCCCAACTCACAGTTTGAACATTTGAATTTAGGTTACCAATGGCCCTCAACTCTGGCTTCCGTTCCATGACTCACAGCCAAGAATGCCGTTCCCATTGAGGTGTAAATGACGGATAAAGGTCAGTGAGGGTCCCCTTCTAGTGACCTTTTTCACTTAGACAAGGGAAACTTAAGTTAAAGCAGGATAGAATTTTAGGCACTGATCCCCTGGATGGAGAGTATGCACCACACAGTTAAGAAGGAGATCACAGGAAAGCATTCTACGTATTCTCGAAGTCATACATCTCAGCTAGTTGCTTGTCTGAAAAATCCACTCTAATAATATTAAATTTGGGGACTTTGTTAATAAGGCAAAGAATATACATAGTTTTCTGAAAAGTAATAGCTGCTCTCTTCATTGGAACTGTGTGACCCTCACTGTTAGAAAGGTGGGCTTTTACAAGTCCCAAGGGAATCCCATTTCTTCCTATTGTTAGGAATTACCAGAGTTCTTTCCTGCCCACACTGGGAATGGTCTTTTAGTGGTGGAGAGCTCGAAGCTCTTTCTGACAGTGTGGAATGGGCTGCCTCATAGTTGGTATCTATAACCATTATATTCTCCCTTATGAGTAAATTGCTTTTCTTCACTCTGGTTTCTCTCTAATCCCTTGTAGGCATCTGCTAGGTCTGGAACCCTTACACAGAGTCTCTGGTTAGTGTATTTCTGAGAAGTTAGATAAGGCCAAGCTTTAGTTAAGCCCCATGTAGCCGAGTGACATAGAACCGCTTTTGGCTAAAGGCCCTTTAATTTTCCAAGTGCTCAAATGGAATCACTTAAAATATAAAATGTATGAACATCTTTCCTCTGAACTAAATAGTCCTCTTTTTCTTGGCTTAATTTCCTCTAGACATAAAAATTAAGACTCTTTCACCAATACCAGAGATCAGTAATGCTGTACATGTTGCCAGACTCACAGATTAGATTAGCCTTTTGGTTTCCAGTAGTGTTTTCATGGAATTATCTCCATTCAGGTCAAATTCTATTTTAAGCACTCCAGCTGATTCAATAGCCCACAATTTGTACTTTTGGTCTCAAAGTAAATACTTGATTTAAGTCAGGCCGAGCAAACTACTCGTGTATTTGAGCCCTGACCCATGTAATTTTAATATCCAATAACGTTCACTATGGGATGAAATTGGAAGGATCAGATGCTTTGTAGGTTCATACAGACCCTGGGGAAAACATTCAAGTCATTTTCCTTCCAAACCAAACAGTGCGAGTCTATTGGTTTGGGCAGGAATTGTCAATTATGCTTGGTTCCCCCCTCCATCACTTCCTTCCCCTTTGTGTTGCAAGGTCATAAGTGCAGAGAAATGAAACAAAAGGGTAGGAATGGGTCTATGTTCAGATATAAGCCTGCAGTCAAGATGTTTTCAGCAATACAGGAACCCAGGCTGTCAAGCCATCAAGCATTGTGTGCATTCTCAATCACTTCAGTCTGACTCTTCGCTATCCCAAGGGCTGTAGCCATGGGGTTATCTTGGCAAGAATATTGGAGTAGGTTGCCATTTCATGGGGCTTTATCTGATGTGCATCCCATCAGAACTTCCCACAGTCTTTTCTCCTGGGATGTGGAGCAGAGAGGGTAGGACAGAGAGGGAGTCTAGGTAGGAACTGGGTAATTACCAGGGATAAAAGTTCAGACCTCACACCTCTACTTAGGAATCTAGAAGTTGACTTGTAAACACGTAGAAGAGGAGTGTTCATGCAAGCACGGGGCATCTTGGCCACGTTGCTGCTCTTGTCTGAGATGAAGCCCCTGAGCATGTCTGCTCTGATCTAAGGGTGAAGTAAATAGAGTGGCCAGTCATGTTGGAGTCAATGCTTGAAAATGACCACTCATGATAAAATCATCAATATCATAGCTCCTTTTTATTGAACACTGATGACTCACTCCCTAGGCTTCCTTGGTGGCTCAGAGGTTAAAGCGTCTGCCTCCAGTGTGGGAGACCTGGGTTTGATCCCTGGNATGTAAGAAATGAATCTCCAGTCTAGGTTCGATGCAGGATACAGGATGCTTGGGGCTGGTGCACTGGGATGACCCAGAGAGATGGTATGGGAAGGGAGGTGCGAGGGGGGTTCAGGATTGGGAACTCATGTACACCTGTGGCAGATTTATGTTGCTATATGGCAAACCCAATACAGTATTGTGAAGTAAAATTTAAAAAAAAAGAAAATTAGATTATCAAAAATAAATAAATAAAACTTAAGAGCCATTAAAAAAATAAAAAAATTAAAATAAAATACCAGGGATAGCAACAACCCACCAAAGGTATAAAAACCATAATTTATCCCGCATCTGAATACACTACATATGTAATACAATTAAATTAAAATTTATGCAAAATGCATAATAAATATATACTTTGAAATTTAAAATTAATTACAAGTATATTTGGGGCTGTGGAATAAAGACAAATATAAATGATAAACTTCTTAAAAATGATAAAGTGCAACATAGTAAAATCTATATACAAAGTTGTGGTCACAGAAAAACTTATAACTAAAAAGCCAAATATTATACAGTAATACTGACTGAAAATGAATGATCTTCCAACCAAAAAATCTTTGAAAATAATAAAATAGCCTTGAAAAAGGAGGAAGACATATTAAAAGATATAAATAATAATTCACAATTAATCCATAAAATATTGTTTATTTGAGAACATTAATAACATTACCATAACATCTTAGAAAATCTTAGTAAGAATAAAAAGACAATGGAAATGTCTTTCAAAGAGACAGAGCCATAAGCTGCTAAGTCACTTCAGTCGTATCCGACTCTGTGCAACCCCACCAGGCTCCCCAGTCCCTGGGATTCTCCAGGCAAGAACACTGGAGTGGGCTGCCATTTCCTTCTCCAATGCATGAAAGTGAAAAGTGAAAGTGAAGTCACCCAGTCGTGTTCGACTCTTTGCAACCCCATGGACTGCAGCCTACCAGACTCCTCCATCCATGGGATTTTCCAGGAAAGAGTACTGAAGTGGGGTGCCTTTGCCTTCTCTGGAATTATTCTCTAGGAAAATGTAAATCATAGAGATAAATCTCAAAGCAAAGTAGAAAACCAACTTTATAAAACAATGTAACTGAAAAGGAAATCAAAGTACTGATATTAAAAATGGTAGAAGAACCAAATAGATTTATGGATTATTTCTACCGAAGCCTGAAGAAACAGATAATCTCCATGATCCATAAATTAGTCCTGCTGCTGCTAAGTCGCTTCAGTCGTGTCCAACTCTGTGTGACCCCATAGACAGCAGCCCACAGGCTTCCCTGTCCCTGGGATTCTCCAGGCAAGAACACTGGAGTGGGTTGCCATTTCCTTCTCCAATGCATAAAAGTGAAAAGTGAAAGTGAAGTTGCTCAGTGGTGTCCGACTCTTAGTGACCCCGTGGACTGCAGCCAACCAGGTTCCTCTGTCCATGGGATTTTCCAGGCAAGAGCACTGGAGTGGGGTGCCATTGCCTTCTCTGATAAATTAGTCCACTACATCAAAAAAAATGGAAAACTTTGTAACTCACTTAATTGAATTTCAAAAACTTGGCAAAGGAAGCAATAGAAAAGGAAAACATAGAACATTCTTACTTAAAAATACAGGGTAAAATTTTAAAATAAAATATCAACAAATTGAATACAAATCTACATTAAAGAATACAACACATGGCCTAGGAATGCAGAGATGAGTCAACACAAGAAAATTTTACCGATATAATTCAGTATGTTAATAAATGAATTAAAAGAGAAAATCCTTACAACCATTTCAAATCGATACAGAAAAAATGTTTGATACAATTCAGTGACCCATAAATCAAAACAATTTTAGTCAGCCAGAAATATAATAGGTTTAAAAAAAATCTTTAAAGAGCATTTAACAGAAATCTAGAACAAACATCATACCTAATGGCAAAATAATAGAAATTTAAAAAATTAAGTTAGAAAAAAAAGAAGAAGGTTAGTTTACTATCANAGTGACCCATAAATCAAAACAATTTTAGTCAGCCAGAAATATAATAGGTTTAAAAAAATCTTTAAAGAGCATTTAACAGAAATCTAGAACAAACATCATACCTAATGGCAAAATAATAGAAATTTTAAAAATTAAGTTAGAAAAAAAAGAAGGAGGTTAGTTTACTATCACTGAAACTCTAAACTTTGTACTGGAGATTTTAACCAATGTACTAGGACAAGAAGATTAAATATGAGATATAAGTATTAAAAGGAGGAGTTATCATTTATAGCCAAAACAATTTTTATACTAAAAATTGAAGAGAAATAACTGATGAAACTAATGAAAGAGTTAGGTAAAGTGGTTAAGTATGGGAACCACATATTAAAATCAATTGATTTAAGAAATTTGACTAACTAGATATTAAAATAAATGCAATTCATTTTTCTATTTTGGCTGAGGTTCCAAGGCCATAAATGGGAATTCTTTCCAAAGTTAGTGCTGGATCACCCATAAAGGACTAGCCAGTTCTGTGACCCTTGGCTCCTTCACCCAACTCAAAGGTACAAAAGAATTAGAATTCTGGAATTGAACATTGAAGATGTTTCTTTGTGAAAGAGACTGTAAGAGGATCACTTGAAGAGGCTGATATATTTCCTGGAGATTGAGAGCCAAGGTGTTTGATACCCCTCCAAGGAATCTAAAGATATAACCAAACTATACATATGTGTAATATTCATACATGTGTTTGTAAATCTGTAAGAATATAGGCTGCAGTCATGAAAATGGTTACTTTGGCATTGGAATTGAGGCAAGGAAGACACAGCTTTATTTCAGTTGTTTGAAAGAGACATTATTACCACAATAATGAGTGGATAATATTGATGCAAAAGCAAGTGACAGTTGGCTTTTTCAATTATTGTGTCTGAAGTGAATATGACTTCTGGTTTCACATATTAATAGCACTTTTGATAACAACCCAAAGTCCTTTCCAAAGTCTGAGGACATAACTCACTTCAATAAAAAGGATTCATTTTTGAGGATAGATTTTTTTTTCATGAACTTTATTTTAAATCTTATTTGTTTATGTTATGTGTGTGCTAAGTTGCTTTAGTTGTGTCCAGCTCTTTGTGACCCCATGGACTGTTGCCTGTCACACTTCTCTGTCCGTGGGATTCTCCAGGCAAGAATACTGGAGTGGGTTGCTATGCCTTCCTCAAGTTTATATTATGGTTATATGCTTATAAAAATTCCAATAATACAGAATAACACAAGCAAAGTTAATGTTTTCCTTCACCTCTTCTTCCTCCAGTTTTATGCTTCTCCTCAGAGGTAAACATTGTTATCAGTCTTGTGTGTATTTATTGATACAATTTTTGTTCATTTACATGTATACTTAGGTGACTATAACACGTTTACATAAATTAAATCAAGTTGGTTGTTGCTGTTATTTGGTCATTAAGTCTTGTCTGACTCTCTTGAGACTCCATGAACTGTAAGCCCACTAGGCTCCTCTGTCCATGGGATTTTCCAGGTAAGAATATTGGAGTAGGTTGCAATTTCTGTCTCCAGGGGATCTTCCCAACCCAAGGATCAAACCCATGTCTCTTGCATTGGCAGGCAGATTCTTTATCTACTGAGCCTGCAGGGAAAGGGTTAGGTGACTATAACACATTTATATAAATTAAATCAAGTTGCATACATTATCCTGTAGCTTGCTCTTTCACTTAATAACAGTGGACATTGTTCCATGATTGTACTCATAAATTTTCCACAGAGTTCTTTAAACTGCCTAATATTTTATATGAATGCCTATGATTTAACTATTCCCATATTAAATATCTAACATTTAGATTTTTCCTAAATTTTTGCTGCAATGAACACTTCCATACATATATCTTGGGGTACAAACTAATATATAGATGACAACGGGATGAGACAGTTTCTCAAAGGGAAAAACAAAGTGCTATTACTGCAGCAAGGATGGTTGGTAAGTGAGCAAAAGCACCAGGCAAAATCAAAATTTGAGACCTTACCAGTTTAAATGAAATGCTTATTTGCTTCTGCAATTTGATTGAGCTGTGTAAGAACGCTCATGGTGTGCCAGAGTGTTAACTAGGTTGAGAGTAACCAATCTACAACCACCAATGAATGGTAGACATTGGTCTTTGAGAGATAAATTGAAGGTGAGCGTAAGTTCACATAAGCACTGTTATCAATGTGAAGAGTAAAATAACTTTATGGCCATATTGAGATCATTCTTCGTGAAACAAAATGTTGTCAGGCACTCAGATATTCTTCGATACCTGAAGAATACTCATTATGTTAAGTTAGGCTACCCTATGGAATATCTATACTAACTCTCCAAAGTGTGAAACTCTACCCTTGCCTCTGAGCTGGGTGAATTCCGTCTCAAGGACTACTAAGTGCTTTTGATTAAGGGGTTCCATACGAGGTTTGGGGATTCTCTTTTTGAAGCTCCTTCCCTTCCCTTTCTCTTTCTCCTGGATCCCAGTGGCTTGGTTGGACTGCTAACCTGTTAACATGGTCTATAAAGGCTGCATCCTTCTATCTCCGGAAGGGGTGATGATTCTACCATTCCTTAGCTCATGGAGAATGTCTTGCAGCTGTCTGAGGAACACAGATCATTAGTGATTTTGGCAGGATTTTGTTGGAAGCACAATGCTAAAGATGAAAGGTCAGTTTTATTTAACTGATGAAAACAATGAGTAGCAGATTAAGCTAGTTTTCTGGTAAACAGTGCCATTCCTTTCCAGTAAATAGTGTCAAGATGCCTTGATGAATAACATACATGGAGATAAAGAAGAACATCACTCAGTGATGGAAAATTAGGTATCTCCATAAACTCAAATATGCCTTCAGTTTTCTTGCTATGATCTGTTCCCTAAAACATTTACCAACAGGTCATCTGGTCGTATTAATGGAAAAAATGAAGTATGTTCGTTCTGCTGAAGACACAGTCTACAGAGATGGGCCAGTTTAAGGACTATTCTTTTCATCTGTCTGAAGTGTTAAGACACCAAAACAAAGCAGTGCGTTCCATCCTACTCCTGCTTTGCCCACCCTTCTGCCGAAGCTCAGAAATGCGCTGGAATGCAGTTAGCAAAGAGCCAGTCTAATAAAAATCGAATGTGGCATACCAAGCCGTCAACATCCTTCACTGTAAGATAGGAGACATAGTTTTGGCCTGCTTGAGTGCATTTTTTTTGAAGTACACATTAAACAGTCCATGCTGAGAGGCAGAATATCTGAAATTGAGACAAGAAGCTATATGGTGCTTGTAATCTGGAGAAGGTACCCAAGTTATCTCCATAGTAGTGAATGCTTAGCGTAGGTGCTTGAGGAAGACCATTAACTTTTGCAAGATGTGCATGGACCAGTTAGACATTTTCTGTCATAGTACTGCAAATAATTAAAATAACTGCTAACATTCATTGAATGCTTATTACATGCTAAGCATTGTGCTCAGTGCTTTTCAGGGATGATTTCATTCATTCTTTCAGGTGACTGTGAGATAAGAAAGAGAGACATGGAAGGGTTAAAAGTGGAAGAGTTCAAAGCCTCATGACTAGTGTTGAAATTGGGATTTGAACTCAGGAGATATATAACGCTTGGACCACACTTCAGCCATTATATATAGTATCACTAAATTATCTCCTAAGAGGCCTGCAGCAACAATCTCCAGCCTTTTATAATATTTGTGGTTGCTGATTTTTTAAAACCCATTCTGACTTTCCCTAAAGGACTGTGTATGGTATAAATAAATTAAAGGGAAAAACTTGAACCAATTAATGGTGTTTTTTCCATTTATTTTTAGCATTTTGCAACACCCCTCAAGATATTTGGAGATATCCCGCTGAGAAGTGAAGCAGATAGTATACTGTGATCTCAAGTGAATGAATTTCCTGAGCACTGACAATTGCTAGGTTTTCCACTGAAACATTTTGAAAGATCCTGATGGCTGAAAAAAGAGAGAGTGAGAGAGAGCCAGCAAGCTGGCCAAGGTGAGGGGAATCCAGCTGCTTACCCTGGTCTGGTTTGTTGCCTCAGATGTTAAGGGAAAAATCTTTTGAAACCATTACTTAAAAGTGGAACTTTTTGGACACCGATTCAGAACTGTTTTTGATTTTTTGGCCTTGTTTTTGTTGAAACAATATATTGTTTTACAAGCAGTGCTGAGCTTCAATTCCACATTCCTGCTGACATAACTATTATTATTCATGGTTTCAGCATCTTCTCTGGTAACTCTGCATAATTTTTAAAAATATCTAGACATTAGTGTATATACACATACGCACATGCATGTGTGTTGGTTTGGAAGTGAGCAGAAAAGTCTCTCTGTGGAGTGCTGGACTGGGCATTGAGTTCATTCAGATTTTTCAGAGTATGGACAGCAAAGCAGATATACCCCAAGCACCATCTTTACAACACAACCTATTTGTGTAGCAGAAGCAAACTGGTCCTGGTAGAACAGACTGGATAGAGTTGGACGTGTCTTACTGGGGTAACATCTGGCTTGAGGAGGGCACAAGGCCGTGCTCCTTCCTTGGGTGAGAATTTCTTCCTTTAGAATATTCTTATAGAACTTCCTTAACCTTCTTTTCACTTTGCAAATGGGAATAACAGTGGCGGACAGGACTTAGTTGCCTTCGAGACCCTGATTGACTTGACTTAACTCATTGGTCAGTTTGTATCTTAAGAAGGAGACTGAAATCTAATACTTCAGCAGTGCTTCTTACATCATTAACTATAACAGTATTGCACATTTCTGTAGCATGATGATTCATAAGCATGTACAGAGTATTTTCTCACTTGATTTTCCCTCAAATTCTGAAAATCAAGGCAAGCAGTATTATCCCCATTTTACAGATGAGAAAACTGAGCCTCAGTTTAGTTAGAATACATAACAAATGACACTCAGCTGGTAAGTGTTGAATCTGGAACAAGGGCTAGGTCTGTTGATTCTTAGTGTTAATACACCAAGATCATCTTTCTGATCTTNCCCACCAGGTCAGCTGCCGCCCTCCCACCACGCCCCCTGTGGCCATAGTAAAGGTGTTGATTCGTTGTTTCCCTAGTTGAGGTGGGGTTGGCATCCTCTCCTCAGGGAATGACCTAAAGTGGACAGCGTCCCACGAACTGGGAAAGAGGAGAGAAAATACTCAGTTCACACCAAGTTCAGATTTTCATCGTTCTCGCTTAGCAATAAAAATTGCAAAGACTCATTCAGCTCCTGCCTTTAGTAAGACACTATCCTGGGTTTTGGGGGAGAGATATAAAGAGGAATGGACCAGGGTCCCTGCCCACAAAGACTCATTCTTGTGGCCGAGAAGACAGACGTATCTCCCACACCATGCAATATAACTGTAATAAAAAACAGATCGTTGCAAGTGCTATAATGGAAGTAGTACAAGTCAAATGTTGTGGGACAACAAGAAGCAGAAAATAAATTTATTCCAACTGGAGGCATGTGGGAAGATCTGATGGAGAAAGTGGCATTTATTCAGGACTTTGAAAGTGGTAGGACTTTGATGGATGGAAAGAGTTGCATGTGTCCAGAGGCAGGAGAGCACACGGCCAGCTTGAGAAATCACAATTGATTCAATATAACTGGAGCAGACAGAACATTCAGGGGGCACTGTAAATGAATCCTACAAGAGCTGACCTCAGAGGACATAGATACTAAGATGAGGAATTTGTGTTTTATCCTATCTCTAGCAGCAAACTATCTGAAGGTATTTGAGCAGGGGGATGATACAGTCAGCTCTTTTCTCTAGAACGAGAATTTTGTTAGTAGTATGTAAGATGGAATGGAGAGATGGGAGTCTGGACAGTCAGGCAGGGACCTTTGAAAGCAAAGATGAATCGGAAACCCTCAGCCAGTGTTTGAGAGGCTGACAGTGGAGCGGATAAGAGCAGGGCCACTGGAGCTCTGTGCCGTGTCCAAATCCTGACTGTCACTTGGTTATTGATTGATCTTGGTTCAGTTACTTAACCTGTTTGTGCCACAGTTTTCTCATATGTAAAATGTGGCTAATAAATACAATCTTTTTACAAGTTTTTCACTTCAAGTATATTACAGAAAATCACTTAGGACAGAATTAGAGCTAATTATTAAAATTTCAGGAACCTGGCAAGTCAGGTGATTTCATTTTGATAGGCTGGAAGGCTGAGATAATTACACGATGGAAGCTGGCAAATGCTACAAATGCCTGAGTGAGAGAGAGACAGGGAGCTCAGCCGTGAGCTCTGCCGCAAATATCACACCCAGAATCTCAGGCAACCTTGAGTGTTTCGGGTGCTACTGAACACCTGATGGAAGGAAAGGGGTCTCAAAATTAGGTATTGTGAGATAGTCTTCATTGTCTGCCTCATGAGACTCAATATATGTGGGAAACAGAAAAGTGAAATTTGAAGAGACTTGAGGAGTGAAGTCAAGTGGGTTAGCTCAAGCAGCAAGTGCTAGAAGAAATGCTTTATTGCTGCTTAATCCTAGAACCACACAAAATAGGTGACACTATATTTTAATTGGAAATGAGATTCAAGGATAACATAGCTGGTTTGGAAATCACACTACTTGAGTTTGAATCCTTCTATTAGGCTGGTCAAGATATTTATCCTTTTTGTGCTTGAGTTTTCACATCTACAAAATAGGGAATTAATAGAATCTTTTGCAGGATTGTTATAAGGGTTAAATAAATTATAGTATTTTAATAATAGACTACACAGAACAGTGCTGGCTCATGGTAAATACAATAGAGTTATCAGCTACTATTATTATGTTTCCAAATATTAACTATGCAAATTTCAGTAAGTCATCCAATTTCTTTGAGCCTTGGTTTTCTCATCCATAAAATAGAAATAATATTAACAACTAACTCATTTGTCTTGTAGGGTTACTGTGAAGCTTGAGTTAAATATATTGAATATGAAAGTGCTTTGGACACTATAAATATAAAAAAAAATAAGGAATCATCTTTGGTGATAAGAATAAATATAATGCAGAGAAGTGGTCTTGGGATTCAGTTCTAGGGAATGAGATAGCTATTTCTGAGCAAAATCCACAGGCAGATTGTGGACATAAGAGACAAATTGCAACAGGCTGTGCAAATCAGGAATGCTTCCGCCAAGCACACATTGGCAGGCACCTGTGTTCAACATGAAAAAGAGTCTGACCACACAAGGGTCTTTTGGCTACAAACCTATAAACAGATAGCAAACATTGTAAGAAGCACCAGCACACCGAAGGAAAAAAAAAAAGTTCATTGTCTCATTATATCTGAAACTGGGAGTTACAAAATAAGTGAGTAATGGGGTGTTATGAGCTCTAGGAAAGCTTCTAGGATCCCATCCCCTTCTGCCAAGCCCACCTACCTTAGCTGAACAATGTCTGACCGCAGAACTCAGTACATCACTCCTTCCTTTCTAGGGAAACTAACAGTTGACTCTCTTATCAGCTATTAAACCTCAGGGTGAATGAAGAATTAGAAAAATATCTTCATCCAGATCTGAGCATGCTGTAAATGAATACTCTTCACAGTTCTTCTTGGCTCACTTCTCAGGTGTCATCTCTGTGTTTGATAGACCCACTTCATCTCGAGATTGGCACCAGTAAAGTCTGTTACCCCCACTCCCACCCATTAGCACTCTCTTTTACTTGAGCTCTAATACATCACTTGGTTTTTCCCTTTCCTCTCCAGCCATTCTTCTTTCCTTCCCTTTATTGATATCTCTGCTTCTTAAATGTTGGTATTCCTCTTGATGTATTTCTCAGTTCATCCTATAATCTCTTCTGGGTGTTCCCAGTTATATATTTATGTCTCCTACATGTAAATCTCTAGCCCATATCTCTCTGGTGAAATCACTCTTATTGTGGATGACTTGAAAGCAAGGCAAATGTTTAAAACCAAACTCAGTTTTTTCCTCCTCTCCCCCAGCTTTCTCTTCCAATCCTGTTCCCAACCTTATCAACCAACGTCAGGTTTTTCACCATCTATTTAGTAACTTAAGACCCTCACTATCCTGGATGATTTTTTTTTCCTTTCATCCCACACATTTAAAGAACTACCACCACATGTCTTTTCTCCTGCATATATATCAACAAATTCTCTTTCAATGCTTCTCCCTTGCTACCTTCATTTATGTCCTCCTAATAAAATCCCATGGATGGAGGAGCCTGGTGGGCTGCAGTCCATGGGGTCACTAAGAGTCGGACACGACTGAGCAACTTCACTTTCACTTTTCACTTTCATGCATTGGAGAAGGAAATGGCAACCCCACTCCAGTGTTCTTGCCTGGAGAATCCCAGGGACGGGGGAGCCTGGTGGGCTGCCATCTATGGGGTCGCACAGAGTCGGACACGACTGAAGTGACTTAGCAGATAGCAGAATGTTCTATTTGCATAATTGCAACATTTTCTTAACTTGTTTTCCTAACTTGAGCCTCTCTCTCTGGGGGAATTCATCTTTCCACAAAGCCAACACATTTTCTTTGTAAAGTGCAAGTGTTACTATTCCACTCTCCTCTTTGAGCCATTTGTTAAATTTTGAACGACGTTCAAACTATCACATTATCCAGTCCTACATGCGATTCCAGCTTCCTCTCACAGTGCTGTCCAAACACACACGCCATCCTCTAGTTGCAGAAAATTAGAGTTGTTCTATTAGGCTCACATGCCTTTGGACATAGGATTCCAGCATCCTGTCACTCATCGCTCCACCCCCCCGGTTCAGATAAATATCACCCTTCTGAGAAGGCATTCCTGCTTCTCTATCTCAGGACTGCGGTCCACACAAAAATGGGTGTGACATGATCTGCAGATGATGACTTTGCCTCCAATGTCACTGAGCAAATTGAAACAGCCACGAGTGAATTTCCCCAGAATCCTGTCATCACGTCTTTCTACCATCACTGTCTGCCCCCACATAATTAATACGTTCTGCCTGCCTGCCACCATAGATTAGCACTGTATGCTTCCGAATAAAGTCAGTTCCTTGGTCCAGATCTTTGCTCCCACCCCACCCCACGTTACCTACCGAAAGGTAGCACTCCAGCAGCCCTTCCCCTCTCGCTAGCAGCATCAGATTTTTACTGTTAACTCTCTTCTGGCTCCCTCCTTTCAGCATTCAAACCAGCTGTTGTCTCTCCTATCTTAAAAGATAATCCTGTTCTTTGACCTCAATTTCCTCACCAGTTTGCCAGCTGATTTCTTTAATTTCTTTGGCAAAACTCCTCGAGATTTCTACATTCACGGTTTTCTATTTATCTTCTCTAAAATCCACTTCTGGCTAGGTTCGCCCCCACTGCCACCCCGCAACCACGTTTGTCGAGGTCACTAAGGAGGTAGCAGAGGGCAGGTTTTGATCACTTTTTCTGTTCACACTCACTGTTTGGTGGCCCATCAGCCCCGATGGATTTAAAGGTTGTCAGGGAGCTGATAACTGCTGATTTTTTTGCCTCCAGTTCAAATCTCTCCTCAATTCCCATACTCCACGCCACCTGCTTACTTGACACCTCCACTCCCGTGTCCAACAGGCATCTCAGAGTGTGTCCAGAACCAAACCCTTGACCCTCCGCTCACATCCTGCTCCCCATGTAGGAGTCTCCATCTCAGTGACAGCAAATCTCACTTGCTGGTTGCTTGAGCCTAAAATCTTAGAACTGTGACTATTTCTCTGATTTCCCACTTTCAATCCATCAGGAAACCATGCTGGAGGCGCTTCTAAATATTAAATATATCCAGAATCGGCCTGCTTCTCACTGCCTCCACTTCTTTCACCTGTCCTAGAGCCACTGTCTCTTCTTGTCTCGACCATCACAATAGCCTTCTAACAAGTCTGTGGTTCTAACCTTGTCCCATTAGGGTCTATGGACAGCATCAACTGGAGTCGTCCTCTTAAAAGGTAAGTCAGATTTTGTCTCTCCTCTACTCAGACTCTGCAGCACCTCATCTTTTACCCAGATGAAAGGCAAAGTCCTTACCCTGGCCAAAAGGCCCATCAGGACCCATGAGCTCCGGGCCTTGTGGACCTCCTCTTCTGCTTCCCTCCTCTTCACTCCCTTTCAGCCACTTTGGGCTCCACTCCTTTTCCTCAAAAGCTCTATGCTTGTTCCCTCCTTAGGACATTAGATCAAGTTTTCTTCCACCTCCAGAGTTCTTGCCTAGATATTTCTTGGCTTTGACCGCAGGAGTATTGCTTACTTTGTCCCCTAGGGTACCTTTGCCGACAAAAGTCCATATAGTTAAAGCTGTGGTTTTTCCAGTCGTCATGTGTGGATGTGAGGCCATAAAGAAGACTGAACACTGAAGAACTGATGCTTTTAAACTGTGGTGCTAGAGAAGACTCGAGAGTCCCTTGGACTGCAAGGAGATCAAACCAGTCAATCCTAAAGGAAATCAATCCTGAATGTTCATTGGAAGATCTGATGCTGAAGCTCCAATACTTTGGCCACCTGATGTGAGGAGCCGACTTATTAGAAAAGACCCTGATGCTGGGAAAGACTGGGGGCAGGAGGAGAAGGGGACACACAGGATAAGATGCTTGGATGGCATCACTGACTCAACGGACATGAGTTTGAGCAAGTTCCGGGAGATGGTGAGGGACGGGGATGCCTGGCATGCTGCAGTCCATAAGGTCGGAGTTGGACACGACTGAGTGACTGAAGAACAACAGGGTATCTCAAGTGCCCTAAACAGTACTTGTACATAGTACACAAACAGTAATCCTCTCTCTCCTGACAAATACGCAGACACTCCCCAGCTCTGCCCCTCCCTTCTCTTTCTCTTCTTCTTCCTCCCTCTCCTCCTTTCCTTCTCCTTCTTTCCAGACACCTTGAAACAACAGACACCTGGAACTTCCCTGGTGGCCCAGAGGTTAAGAGTCCACCTTCCAATGCACAGAATGAGTGTGTGATCCCTGGCCAGGGAACTAAGATTCCACAGCCCAAGGGGCAGCCAAGACCACGCATGCAAAACCTGAGCCCACGTGCTACAACTGGAGAGGCTGCACACCACAACAAAGAGCCCGCATTCTGCAGCTGAGACTCAGTGCAGTCAAATAAATAAAAAATAAGCTAATTCATCAAAAAAAGAAAAGCCAAACAACTCAAGTGATCATGAATAGACATCTAACCAAAGAAGATAGAGAGATGGAAAATGAGCATATGAAAAGATGCTCAAAATCATTTATCGTTAGGAGAATGCAAGTTAAAAGAACAAACTATGCCTATCTACCTCTTGTTTTTTTGTTGTTGTTCAGTTGCTAAGTCATGCCCAACTCTTTGCAACCTTACAGACTGTAATGTGCTAGGTTTCTCTGTCCTTCACTATCTCCCAGACTTTGGTCAAATTCATGTCCATTGAGTTGGTGATGCTGTCCAACCATTTCATCCTCTGCCACCCATACCTCATGGAATGACAAAAATCCCCAAACTGATAATATCAGTTACTGGCAAAGATGTGGAGCAGTGGGAATTGCTTCATTTATTCATAAATTCTCATTTATTGCTGGTGGGGATAGAAAATGGTAAACAAATTTGAAAGACAATTTGACAATTTTTTACAAAGATGAATGTGGTCTGAACCAGCAATTGTACCACCAGATATTTGCCCAACCGATTAAAAAACTTATGTCTACGTAAAAACCTGCACACAATGTTTATAGCAGTTTTATCTATAATTACTGAAAATGGGAAGCATACATGCGATATGATGAGAATGGCACTTTCCTTATGTGACCTTCCTATTAAAATCTTGTGACTCCAGTCTAATCATGAAGAAGAATATCAGAAAACTCCCAACTCTGTAAAATACTATGCTTCTCCAAACTGTCAAGGTCATGAAAAATAAAGATTGAGTAACTGTCGAAGCCAAAAAGAGCCTAAGAGACATGGTGACTAAAAATGATGAAATGTCCTGCATGAGTTGCTGGAACAGAAGAAAAGTTAAGACTAAGGAAATCTAAATAAACTATGGACTGAGTTAATAATAAAAATTAAAATTGATCAAGTAATTATGAAATGCACCAAACTAATGCAAGATGTTAATAAGTGATCTAGATATGTACTATATGGGAACTTTCTGTGTTATTTTTATAATTTCTTTGTAAATAAAAGGCTAAAGTTAAAGACTCTTTGTGACTGCATGGACTCTAGCCTGCCAGGCTCCTCTGACCATGGAATTCTCCAGGCAAGAATGCTGGATTGGGTATTCATTCCCTTCTCCAGGGATCAAACTTGACTTAGGTATCATACCCATATCTCTCATGTCCCCTGCATTGGCAGGCAAATTCTTTACCATTGAGCCACCTGGGAGGCCCTCAAATGTATATTTGTTAAAATCTCTAAAGCAATCTCAAATTTACATAATACTTGAAAGTGCTTAAAAGAACTCTTTCATTTCCTAAACCATTTAAGATGATGCCCCAGATGCCCCATCATGCCCTGAAACACAAGTGTGTAATTTCTACAAACAAGCACGTTCTTCTACATATCCATAATACAATCATCAGTATTAGGAAGTTAACATTGATGTATCAATACCGCTTAATCAACAGGCTCCATTCAAGTTCCACCAGTTACCCCAATAATGTCATTGATCACAAGGGAACCAGTCCAAAATCACATATTACATTTAGATGTCAAGTCTCTTTAATATCTTTCAATTTGGAATATTTCTTCAATATTTTCTTGATTTGAAAAACTTTGACATATTTTGAAGATGGCAGGCCAATAATGTTGAATGTCTCTCAACTTGTTTGTGTAATGTTTCCTTGTGATGAGAGTCAGGTTAGGCGTCTTTGGCAGGAATATCACAGCAGCAGTAGAGTTCATAGGACATGACCTCAGGGGCGGCTTTATCCCAGTGATGACGATGCTCATTTGATCACTTCATTTAGGGGGCGTCCGTTAGTTTCATCCACTGAAAAGTTGCTCTTTGTCCTTTCGTATCTAATAATTGGATGGTTTGCCATGGAAACAAACAGAGATTATTCTGTTATTTTTGAGATTGCACCCAGGTACTGCATTTTGGATTCTTTTGTTGGCTATGAGAGCTATTCCATTTCTTTTAAGGGACTCTGGCCCACAGTGGTAGATATAATGGTCATCTGAATTAAATTTGCCCAATCTGGTCCATTTTAGTTCACTGACTCCTAAAGTGTTGATGTTCATTCTTGCCATCTCCTGCTTGACCACTTCCAATTTACCTTGATTTGTGGACCTCACATTCCAGGTTCTTATGCAATATTGTTCTTTACAGCATTAGATTTTACTTTTACCACCAGATACATCCACAACTAGGCATTGTTTCCACTTTGGCTCAGCCTCTTCATATCTTCTGAAGCTATTTCTCCACTGATCTCCAGTAGCATATTGGGCACTTACTGACCTGGAGAGTTCATCTTTCAGTGTCATATCTTTTTGCCTTCTCATACTATTCATGGGATTCTCTAGGCAAAAATACTGAAGT
Source organism: Neotragus moschatus (assembly GCA_006410615.1). Taxonomy (NCBI): domain Eukaryota; kingdom Metazoa; phylum Chordata; class Mammalia; order Artiodactyla; family Bovidae; genus Neotragus; species Neotragus moschatus. The sequence continues at coordinate 589,869 of SJYA01001936.1, read as the reverse complement.
GGTTTGCTATTCCCTTCTCCAGTGAACCACGTTTTGTCAAAATTCTCCACCATGACCCATCGATCTTGGGTGGCCCTACATGGCATGGCTCATAGTTTCACTGAGTTAGACAAGGCTGTGGTCCATGTGATCAGTTTGGTTAGTTTTCTGTGACTGTGGCTTTTGTTCTGTCTGCCCTCTGATGGATGAGGCTAAAAGGTCTGTGGAAGCTTCCTGATGGGAGGGACAGGCTGTGGGGAAAACTGGGTCTTGCTCTGGTGGGCAGGACCATGCTCAGTAACCTTTAATCCAGTTTTCTGCTGGTGGGTGGGGCTATGGTCTCTCCCTGTAGGTTGGCCTCAGGCCAAATTACCTCAGGAGTGGTAATGAAGGTAAGGGAGACCTTCTTCAAAAGGCCTTAATGAGAGGAAAAAATAAAAGGGCAGGCTACTGTCAATCCGATCCACACCTCCCTGGCAGACTCTTGGACACTCACAAATCTGGCTCAGTCTCTTGTGGGATCACTGCTCCTTTCCCTGGGTCCTAATGCCCACAAGGTTTTGATTTTTGACCTCCAAGAGTCTGTTTCCCCAGTCCTGTGGAAGTTCTATAATCAAATCCCACTGGCCTTCAAAGGCAAATTTCCTGGGGATTCTCTGTCCCTTTGCCAGATCCCCAGANTGTGGGATCACTGCTCCTTTCCCTGGGTCCTAATGCCCACAAGGTTTTGATTTTTGACCTCCAAGAGTCTGTTTCCCCAGTCCTGTGGAAGTTCTATAATCAAATCCCACTGGCCTTCAAAGGCAAATTTCCTGGGGATTCTCTGTCCCTTTGCCAGATCCCCAGATTGGGAAACCTGTGTGACCCCTAGAACTTTTGCAGCAGTATGAGAACTTCTTTGGTATAATTGTTCTCCAGTCTGTGGGTCGTCTGCTTGATAGCCTTATGGGGGGGCTAATGGTGACCTCCTCCAAGAGAATTTATGCCACATGCCTCACCTCCCAGGTCTGCTGCAGCCAGAGCCCCTGTCACCATGGCAGGCCACTGCTGACTGGGGCCTCTGCAGGAGACACTCAAACACTCAAAGGCAAGTCTGGCTCAGTCTCTTGAGGGGGTCACTGCTCCTTTCCCTGGGTCCTGGTGCACAGAAGCTTTTGTTTGCACCCTCCGAGTGTCTCTGGCAAGTATGAGGTTTGATTCTAAATACGATTTCTTCCCTCCTACCATCTTGCTGGTACTTCTCCTTTGCCCTTGGACATGGGGTATCTTTTTTTGGTGGGATCCAATTTCCTCTTGTTGATGGTTGTTCAGCAGCTAGTTGCAATTTTGGTGTTCTTGCAGGAGAAGATGAGTGCACATCCTTCTACTCTGCCATCTTACTAAGGACTAAGAGTCTTAGTCTGCCATCTTAGGGTGGCAAGAATACACAGAAGAACTATACAGAAAAGATCTTAATGACCCAGATAACCACGATGTTGTGATCACTCACCTAGAGCCAGACATCCTGGCATGTGAAGTCAAGTGGGCCTTAGAAAGCACCACTACGAGCAAAGCTAGTGGAGGTGGTGAAATTCCAGTTGAGCTATTTCAAATCCTATAAGATGATGCTGTGAAAGTGCTGCACTCAATATACCAGCAAATTTGGAAAACTCAGCAGTGGCCACAAGACTGGAAGAGGTCACTTTTCATTCCAATCCCAAAGAAAGGCAATGCCAAAGAATGTTCAAACTATCACACAATTGTACACATTTCATATGCTAACAAAGTAATGCTCAAAATTCTTCAAGTTAGGCTTCAACAATACATTAACCAAGAACTTCCAGTTGTTCAAGCTGGATTTAGAAAAGGCAGAGGAACCAGCCAACATCCATCAAATCACTGAAAAAGCAAGAAATTCCAGAAGAATATCTACTTCTGCTTCATTGACTCTGCCAAAGCCTTTGTCTATGTGGATCACAACAAACTGTGGAAAATTCTTAAAGAGATGGGAATACCAGACCACCTTACCTGCCTCATGAGAAACCTATAGATAGGTCAAGAAGCAACAATTAGAACTGAATTTGGAACAATGGACTATTTCAAAATTGGAAATGGAGTACATCAAAGCTGTATATTGTCACCTTGCTTATTTACTTATATTCAGAGTACATCATGAGAAATGCCAGTCTGGATGAAACACAAGCTGGAATTAAAATTGCTGAGAGAAATATCAATAACCTCAGAAATGCAGATGACACCACCCTTGTAGTAGAAAGTGAAAAGGAACTAAAGAGCCTCTTGATGAAAGTGAAAGAGGAGAGAGAAAAGGTTGGATTAAAGCTCAACATTCAAAAAATGAAGTTCATGGCATCCGGTCCCATCACTTCGTGGAAAATAGATGGAAAAACAGTGGAAACAGTGACAAACTTTATTTTCTTGGGCTCCAAAATCACTGCAGATGGTGACCACAGCCTTGAAATTGAAAGATATTTGCTCCTTGGAAGAAATGCTATGACCAATCTAGACAGCATATTAAAAAGCAGAGACATTACTTTGCTAACAAAGGTCCATATAGTCAAAGCTATGGTTTTTCCAGTAGTCATGTATGAATGTGAGAGTTAGACCATAAAGAAGGCTGATTAACTGTGGTGTTGGAGAAGACTTGGGAGATCAAACAAGTCAATCCTAAAGGAAATCAATCCTGAATATTCATTGGAAGGACTGACTGATGTTGAAGCTGAAGCTCCAATACTTCGGCCATTTGATGCAAAGAGCTGACTCAGAAAAGACCCTGATGCTGGGAAAGACTGAAGGAAGGAGGAGAAGGGGACAACAGAGGATAAGATCGTTAGATGATATCAGTGACTCAAAGGACATGAATTTGAGCAAGCTCCAAGAGATGATGAGGGGCAGGGAAGCCTGGTATGCTACAGTCCATGGGGTCGCAGAGTTGGACACAACTGAGCAGCTGAACAAAAACAGTCTAATAATTACTGGAGTGGATATGCTTTGAGACAATATAGATATCTTTTTTCTCTTCAGCCTTTTATTTGCTTGTATATTTCTTTATATCTGTTGTTCTTTTTGTGTCCTATTGTATTCAATGAGTTATACAATCCTTAGAACCATTTTTAATATTGATGTGTTTGAATGTAAAATCTCTCTAGCTGTTGAGTTTTCTATTCCAGGCTCAGGACTCTTTAGGCTATAGGAGGTAATCAAACACTAAAGCCCTGAGTTTCTCCATTGGGATGGGGAAGCTTTAAAGATATTGCATAGAAAGTGTCAGTTGTGTTACAGTTGATCCATTTTCAGCTCATGCTCTAAGCAGGAAGTGCCTTTCCTACTAAAAGAGTCTTAACATTTCTCTTTTATTGCCATAGTTCATATGGCACAGATGAAGCAAGAGAGACAACAGTTCTATAACGGTCAGTTGGTCAGTAAGGGACGAAGTTACTACATAGTCGTTTTAGTTAGCAATTGAAATGTGTATCAAACAGTGTGGAGAACATAAAGGCCTATAACACCTTCTGAAGAGACCATCAATGAGTATTTAAAGGCTGGCTCTGGGTGTTCACTGGAAGGACTGATGCTGAAACTAAAACTCCAATACTTTGGCCACCTCATGCAAAGAGCTGACTCATTGGAAAAGACTCTGATGCTGGGAGGGATTGGGGGCAGGAGGAGAAGGGGACGGCAGAGGATGAGATGGCTGGATGGCATCACCGACTCGATGGGCATGAGTCTGAGTGAAGTCCGGGAGTTGGTGATGGACAGGGAGGCCTGGCGTGCTGCAATTCATGGGATCACAAAGAGTTGGACACGACTGAGCGATTGAACTGAACTGAACTTGAGCAATGGGTAATCAAAGCTTTAAAACTTTCAAAAAATTAGTAGCAAGGGTCATAAAGCAAAACCTTGGTAGCCAACCTTGGTCAGATCAGAGAAGCCAGACCATTCTAGACCTTCAGTCCCTGTAGGGGAAGGTGGTCACTAGTTCATACCTCAGTATGCTGGATTATCTNGGGGTCGCAAAGAGTCGGACACGACTGAGCGATTGAACTGAACTGAACTTGAGCAATGGGTAATCAAAGCTTTAAAACTTTCAAAAAATTAGTAGCAAGGGTCATAAAGCAAAACCTTGGTAGCCAACCTTGGTCAGATCAGAGAAGCCAGACCATTCTAGACCTTCAGTCCCTGTAGGGGAAGGTGGTCACTAGTTCATACCTCAGTATGCTGGATTATCTCTCAGGAACTCAACCCTCTCTCTTCCCATTCTCTCCCTTTTAGGATAGTGGTTGGAAGCCTGAAACTGCAATTTCCAAATTCCTGCCAGCAGATTCTAGATTCTTTTTTTTTTTTTTTNTAACCAGGGCGTGTACACTATTATCATAAAAATGGCTCCTATTAATTGGTTGTGCTATATGCTAGGTGTTTTATGCTTGTCATACCATTTAATCCTCACAAAAACTGTGTAGGGTAATTACATTTGAGACCGAGACTTAGATTTGATCTTGCTCAGAGTGGCACAGCTGGCTAAATCGCCACAGCCAAGCAATAAAGCGGGTTCTGTCAGTCTCCAAAGCCTGGCTTTTCCCTCTACGCCATTAGCATTTCCTGACCACAAAGCAGGTGTCAAAAGCAAGGCAAACGGCAGTGAATGTCCAAACAAGGGGGAGACTCTGATACACTGTCATCCACGCGCAGAATGAGTGAGTAGAGTTGATAGAGATGAGGAAAAGAGTTCAGAGGCCAGGCCGGTGAGCATGGGAAGAGCGGAGCAGAAACAGCGGAGGGGGACGGAGCTACTTTTTCCTCCTTTTGTCCCATAAAGGATCTCAGAACTGCACAGTGCTGGAAGGCCAGGTAAGGAGAGCAGAGGTCATGAGCAAAATTCCTCAAAGAGATGCAGTTCTGCTCTCCCCGACTTTCCTTCAACATTGGAAAACAAAACAACCACAACAAAAACCCCCTCAAGAAACAAAGTCCGTGGAGAGCTACTTAAAATCAATTGAAATATCAACATCTTTGGAAAGAGAGTTTGGGGCAGAGTAAACTCAGTTGCTGTTGGAATGAGAACAAGGAAGAAAACGGTGAGCTTGGTGTCCAGCGATTTAGAAAGTTACACAGAAGAGCAAATTCCCAGCCAGGTAGAGATTTGTTTTCTCCACGTATCTAAGATCAGGGCTCACTGTCCCAGTGGTTCTGAAGGCCCTAAATGCTTCTTTTCACTTGGGTGGAACTCTCCTGGCCTGTTTGGAACTGGATGCATCTCTGTAAATCAGAATCGATCTTAGATTGTGGTTGCCCACCTACCTCCCTAAGAGCTCTCTGAAGGGAAACGCAGGGTCTTATTCATCTTTGTATTTTCATCACTCAGCACTCTTAGTTGAGGAAAAGAATGACGGTTAACTGGATAAGCAAACACAGTTAAATACATGAGTAGATAAATGTGAATGAATTAATTTCCTTAGAATAGCTCTTATCTCTGTTCTATATGAAAAAAAAACATAAACTATTTGTGTTTTAAACTTGCAGATATTTAATGGTAAATATCGGATAGGCTCTAGAAAGTATTCCTGGCAAACAGGGTTGTGGGCTGATAGCTTTCAAAACTTGAGCTGCATGACTATTTCCTGTTTGGTGGTCTGGCTATTAAGATCTCAAGATTGTCACAGGCAGGTGAGTTGATAGGACTAACGTGAAGTTTTCTCATCCAGTGCGGAAATGCGCATGAAATCCAATCTCAGAGAAACGACGGGTACTGAGACTTGACGAAGGGAAAAATTCTACTTGCAGTGACCTTATTATTTTCCTCTAAAACTACAAAGATTATTTCTTCCCTTTACTTTTCCTGCCAACTTCTCACAGAGCAGTGTGCACACATTATCAAATTCTACAATACTGTGTATTGGTTTTCCAGGGCAGAGTATCAAAGGCCCTCGTGAGGAAAGAAAAAGGTTTTTGCAGAATGACATTGGATACTCTAAACAGTCCCGTGTTCTTTGCCTTCCAAAACTGGGGCTCCTTTTTGATCAGATTTTACATTTNATTATCAAATTCTACAATACTGTGTATTGGTTTTCCAGGACAGAGTATCAAAGGCCCTCGTGAGGAAAGAAAAAGGTTTTTGCAGAATGACATTGGATACTCTAAACAGTCCCGTGTTCTTTGCCTTCCAAAACTGGGGCTCCTTTTTGATCAGATTTTACATTTGAATATTTTGAATATAAGACATTTAGGACAGAAGAACGGTGTTCTTATTCTGTTAACATTTGACGTAGTTGGGGGGAAAGGAGGGAAACAAGAAAGTCTTAAGGGAGAAAAGAAATCGTTCAGAATAATCAGTAGGGATTTATTTTCAATTCTTTTATGTATACAAAATTGGATATGTCAGTGAGCGATCTTGCCTCTATCCTGTTTACCACCTGTATTATTTCAGATCAATGGCTAGCTCTGATAATACCTCATCATTCTCTATTTAAAGTTATCTAAGTGGTTTGTGGTTGAATCACTCCCACTTTTTCTTTGAGGACCTAGAAGAAAAGAAACATTGCATTTGACATTTTTAGAAATTTCTTTTTTAGTGGACTAGGCTAAAATGTTAAGTTTAAAAGCTTTGTAGTTATTCACATTGACTCGTGAATTTCATTCTAAAGTTCAATCCTACAAATTGTTTTTTGAAGAACATACGCTAAGGCAACAACATGGCTCCTGAGAATGAGGCCTTTTGTGTTGGTATTATTCGTCTCTCACTCTGTAGACTAGCAGTCCTCTCCTTCTGACCTCCCTTCCTCGAGTCTCCCAGAACCATCTAATCAGAAAAGAATAGCCCCAGAAATATGGTCTTGATGGATTGCTGGCATTCTGCAGGACACTTGTTCTCAAAGGAAACTTTCCAGATGTGAATTCAGAGCACTAACAGGCAATAGGCAGTCCAGAACATGAACGAGACTTAATTAATAAGTGTTCTTGTGTGCTGAAATCAAACAGTTTGAAATTGAGACCAGCATGGTTCTGTTTTTCCATTAAATTCCTAAAGAACATTTTCTATTCACTTGTGTTTGTTTTAGATGTACTTCAGCTTCCAGAGGTATTTAAGAGCATGAGTCTTGAAAATTAGTTGGACTCAGAGGATCAAATAGTCTTAGGGTCTTTTTAAGCAAGAAAGTTAACAAATACCAACTTTTTCAAATATTCTAATGCGTCTATCAATATTTTTACCAGCTCACGTTTTTTATTTTTAGTTTATCCCTCTAAATTTGTCATTTCTCTAAGCTTTTCTCCTGGAGCCACAGTATGAGGTGGTTGGATGGCACCATCAACTCAATGGACATGAGTTTCAGTAAACTCCAGAGCTGGTGATGGACAGGGAGGCCTGGCGTGCTGCAGTCCATGGGGTCGCACAGTCGGACACAACTGAGCAACTGAACTGAAACAGGGAAACATTTAACTTTCTTTTTTCCCTATCTTTTATGCACAGGGAGTATTTTCCACAGTAAGTCCACAATGAAATATGTTTCTGGGTTGTCTATTAATCAACTAATACTAACCAAACAGATTTCTTAAACTGGAAATCAGGGTAAGTAGCATGCTTGGCCTCTGCTCTCCAGAAGCTCTAAGTCTTGCATCCATGGAAAGTAGAAATGTACCCCTAGGCTATATATGGCACGTGGCAGTGAGCGGAGGGGCAAGTGTGCGTTGTTGATGATAGGAGGAGACGCAGGGGCAGAGAGCTCCTTCACAAAGTAGCTGATATTGAAGTTGAGTCTTCAATGACAATGTGCTTGTTTCCTTTGTATGATGTAAGAAAATATCACACATTAGGTGGTTTAAAACTGGCCCATGCTTTCTCTAAAGGTTCTAGGGGAGAATCTTTCCTTATTTTTTCCAGCTTCTGGTTGTTGCTGACAGTCCTTGGCAGTTCCTTGTGGCAGCTGAAGTCCAATTTTTGTTTCCATCAAAATGTGGTAGACTTCCCTCGTGTGTGCATCTTTTCTGTGTCTCTCCTTCTACAAGGACACAAGTCACTGGATTAGGGCCCATCCTAATCCAGTATTGCCTCATTTTAACTTGATTACAATCTTTGAAGGCCCTATTTCCAAGTCAGGTCACATTCACAGGTACCAAGTAGTAAGACGTGAACATGCTTTTTGGGGGGACACCATTCAAACCAAGATGGTATCTTAGATCATGTTTCTTAGAATCTGAAATAGGGAATTCTGAGAGATGGATTTTGAAGAAAGTATTTTCAGGAGAGGGAGAGTGAGGTAAGCAGGTTCGGATGGGGCAGGAAGCCAGTCAAGAAAGTGGGCATAACTTCCTGCTGAGGCTGCTCCCATTGGCCCAAGGCAATCCTCACGCAGGAAGCAGTTGTGAGCCACTAGCAGCCAGCATAGGCAGCAACTAGGGACAAGGGCCTGGTGATGGGGACCTTGTGGGGCTCCAACATCACACACTTCATTCCACCCCTAATCTTACCCAGAGATTTCACAAGAAGTTCCCTCCATCCAGGCACAATTTTCTCCAGATTCTTACTGTCATATTTGTGGTTTACATCAACGCTTACAAGGATTAATGGTTACTGGCTGCTGTAGTTGATCCTGAGGCTGTAGTTGAGTCTCATAAACTCCCTCTCTCTACATGTCCTTTGCCTCTTGACTAGAGCTCTGCTGGTCTAAATGGTTCAAAAAGAGGGGATGTGTCTGAGCCTTTCTGCTTACCATCTACTTGTAAAGTCTCGGTTGCTCTACTCAACCATTTACAGTGAAAGCCCAGCATGGGAGCAGAGAGGGACCCAGTGAATCATGAGCGCCCAACGTATTTCTTCCTACCTGCTCAGGATGATCTGTAGTAACAACTCCTGCTCTTGTAGTGAGTTCATTATGTACTGGCTGGTCAACTGCTGCAAGCAGCTCAAAGAGGTCAACCTAGTCTTAGCTTTCATTTTAGTGGAACTCTTACTGTATCCCTTGGTTGAAGCAGCTCTCTTTCAAGATGTGAGACTTTGAGATCCCCATAATCTAAAGTTCTGGAGGTAGGAATCAAAATTCCCCAAGTGGGTCCCTGGGAGTGGTGGTCAGCTGGATGACTTCTTACTTCCATGTCTTGGATCTCAGACCTATATATTCTTCCTACTGGAGACAGCACCATGTGATGGTAACTGGTTTAAGATATATACCACATCCTTAAGGATGGCACCTCATCACTGCAGGCTCTTCTCTAAGCAGGAGCCTTAGCTGCCTCTCTGGAGGCCATTTTGATGCTTGAAGCTTCTAGATGTTGCCATATATCACCCAGAGATCTGATACCAGATATGTGGGTTTTTCCACACGAAGCAATTCTTGAATTTTGGAAGGCACTGAGTAGATAGATGTCTTACATCTTAACCGATTCTCTAAATACTTCCTTTAGATTTCCTCTCATATCTAACACTATCTTTCCAGCACCAAAATTTTGATCCCAAACCTCTAAATAGTGCCTTCATTGATTCCATTTTAACTCATCCTCTAAACCAATTTTTGCTAATATATTAGGGCTCAAATTGATCACAGTGGCTTAAATAGAGGTTTATTTCACAGGCAGACAACTTATGGTTTTGATTTAATAGAGCAATAATGTTAGAATTGACATTTATATTTTTTCTCTTGAATTTTCCTATATGATAGCAAAATGGCTACACTACATGTTCAGGGCAGGAAGAATGGAGGGATTTGGCCAGCAGCATCTACAAACTTCTGGGCTTCTCTGGTAGCTCAGCTGGTAAAGACTCCACCTGCACTGCAGGGGATCCTGGTTTGATTCCTGGGTTGGGAAGATCCCCCAGAGAAAGGATAGGCTACCCAGTTCAGTATCCTTGGGCTTCCCTGGTGGCTCAGATGGTAAAGAATCCACTTGCAANGATTTGGCCAGCAGCATCTACAAACTTCTGGGCTTCTCTGGTAGCTCAGCTGGTAAAGACTCCACCTGCACTGCAGGGGATCCTGGTTTGATTCCTGGGTTGGGAAGATCCCCCAGAGAAAGGATAGGCTACCCAGTTCAGTATCCTTGGGCTTCCCTGGTGGCTCAGATGGTAAAGAATCCACTTGCAATGCGGGAGACCTGGGTTCAATCCCTGGGTTGGGAAGATCCCCTGGAGGAGAGCATGGCAACCCACTCCAGTATACTAGCCTGGAGATCCCCATGCACAGAAGAGCCTGGTAGGCTACAGTCGACAGGGTTGCAAAGAGTCAGACATGACTGAGCGACCCAGCACACACACATACATACACACACATCTATAAACTTCTATTGAGATAAACACATTCCCAGTATCTCCACTGAAGGTTTTTTCATTATGTCTCATCGGCCAGATCTGGAGGAAGGTTGGGCATGTGGGATTTGTTGACTGTCTTAGACTATTGCCAACCAACTCCTGGAGATGGGTGTACAGCAGCTTTGAAAAATATTGGAATTTGCTTATTAGTAAAGAAGGAAGAGATGGATATTTAAGTAGGTAACTAGCACATATGCAGTCTTGAAAAGTGTTATAAGAGTAGCAGAGGACAAACATAGTTTTCCTTTTTAGCTGCCACACCATAGCAAAGTTCACAATAAATTTTCAACATTACGTAACAGTTATTCCATATTCAAATTTATGCAATTGCCTGAAATATTTGTTTGAATCAGGATTCAAAATCCACACTTTACACAAAATCCTCTTTTTCTTGAACCAATTCTTTCCTGTCCTTTTAAAAAAGTTGTTCATTTGTTGGAGAAACCAGGCCGTTTGTCCTGTTGACTCTCTCCCCTGCCTGGATTCGGCTAGTTACTGCTTTGTGGTGGTATTTTACTTGACTCCTCTGTGTTCTATACACTCAGTCCTCTGTATTTGTGGGTTCTGTATCCACTCATTCAACTAACCTCAAATTAAAAATATTCAGAAGAAAAATCCTAAAATTCCACAATGCAACATCGCAATTTGCCATGCTCTGGGAACTGAACTGAACTGGGCAACTATTTGCAACGCATTTGTATTTATTAGGTGTTATAAGTAATCTAGATAACACCTAATTAATACAAATGCGTTGCAAATACAGAGAAGGCAATGGCACTTCACCCCAGTACTCTTGCCTGGAAAATCCCATGGATGGAGGAGCCTGGTAGGCTGCAGTCCATGGGGTCGCTAAGAGTCAGACATGACTGAGTGACTTCCCTTTCACTTTTCACTTTCATGCATTGGAGAGGGAAATGGCAACCCACTCCAGTGTTCTTGCCTGGAGAATCCCAGGGACAAGGGAGCCTTGTAGGCTGCCATCTAAGGGGTCGCACAGAGTTGAACACTGAAGCGACTTAGCAGCAGCAGCAGCAGACATGATTTAAAGTGTATAGGAGGATGTCTGTAAGTTCTAAGGAAACATTATGCCATATTACGAGTTTCCCAGGTGGCCCTAGAGGTAAAGAACCCTCTTGTCAATGCAGGAGACATAAGAGATGTGGGTTCGATCCCTTGGTTGGGAAGATCCCCTGGAGGAGGAAATGGCAACTCACTCCAGTATTCTTGCCTGGAGAATTCCAGGGACAATCCCATAGACAGAGGATCCTGGCAGGCTACAGTCCATGGGCTCGCAGAGAGTCAGACATGACTGAGTGATTAACACACATACCAACGGCTCAGCAGTAAAGAATCTGCCTGCAATACAGGAGCCACAGAAGATGCAGGTTTCATCCCTGGGTTGGGAAGATCCCCTGGAGAAGGGCATGGCAACCCACTCCAGTATTCTTGCCTGGAGGATCCCATGGACAGAGGAACCTGGTGGACTACAATCCATAAGGTTGCAAAGAATTGGACAGGACTGAAGCAACAGCATGTATGCACGTGGCATATTACATAAGGGACTTGAGGATCAGAGGATTTTCATATCCACAGGGCTGGGGTAGGGATTGTCCTGGACCATTCACCCCAGATACTGAAGGATGATTATAATTGCTATAGACTGGCTATTAGAATTAGGAACCTTATTAATCTTCCTCAAACAATAATTTCATCAGTTTCTCTTTTTCACTCCTGCTGAAACATCTTCAGTGGTCCTTGCTTAGAGCAACAACCTCAGACATGACAGATTATCTCATTGGCTACTAGTGATTAACTCAACCTCCAACTTCTCTCCTTTCCCCTAAAGTCAGGGGATGGGCTGAAATTTCCAACCCTCTAGTCACAAGATTGACTTCCCTGCAATGAGTCCCTCATTCATAGAGGCCTTCCAAAAGTCATCCCATTAACATAAACTCTGGTGTGGTTGAAAGGGAGGAGATACAGACATAAAGGACGTGGTTGGGGAAGGAGAGGGTGGGATGATTTAAGAGGGTAGCACTGAAACATATGCATTACCATATGTAAAATAGATAGCCAGTGGGAATTTCCTGTATGATTCAGGGAACCCAAAGCTGGTGCTCTGTGACAACCGAGAGGCGTGGGATGGGAAGTGAGGTTTAAGAGGGAGGGGAACATATGCTTACCTATCGCTGATTCATGTTGATGTATGGCAGAAACAATCACAATATTGTAAAATAATTATTCTCCAATTAAAAATAAAATTAAGGAAAAGAAAGGGATGTGATACAAATCACAAAGGCATTCTTTTTACCTTGATCACTCCAGAGCTGTCTCAGGAGCAGGGGCCAAAAACCAAATGGTATAACAAGAGATATTTCCACGAATCTTATCATTTAGGATATTACAAGGGTTTTAGGAACTCTAGCCAGAAGTAGAGGATGAAATCTAAAACATATTTCTAGTTATATTATACTATCGTACTAGTGATAAAAAATAAAGCCAGTTTTAACTTTTTAGTCAATAATATTTTGCAAGTACTGCCATACATTTCCCACTACATCACATTATGAAGTCTATAATTCTTAGTAATTCTGCCAGTCATATCCTCCCTTTATCAAGTTGCACCTAATGGTTTTAGCATCCAGTGGTAATCACCGCTTGGAGCCACTGTTTCATTAGGAGTGTCACAATGGTGATTCTCTAATTGTTTTTCCTTTTTCTACAGTCTGGAATTCCTCTATAAATATGAACATTACCTTTTTCATCTATTTGGTATCTGAAATATAATTTCTAAGGGAAAGGCAGAATAAATGCTTTATTTCATTGATAAAGTTTCACAGCAAATATTGGATGTTCTGACATTCTGAATGATGTCCAATTAGGGTATTTATAGTGATACAAACTGATGGAATTTTATATTAATATATTTGATATGCTGTAAATTCATTACAGCCATTATTTTTTGAAATAATCTTGTTACTGGGAATCCTTTTAAGTGATCTTTTTGGTATGATCCAGTTAGTCTTTGATACTTTCTAGCTTTCTGGCACAAAACAATGCTTCAAATGAGAAATCATTCATTTCTTCAGAGACCTCTTATTTCTCTTTGTTGAAAATTATATTGCAGGCCATTTAACCTGGGTGCTAAATATACTCAGTATTCCTGGATTGGTTTTGGGTGTGAGCTTTTTCAGTAGACAACATTAAGAAACATGCATTTTTTAAGAAGAGACATAATTATGGGATCGTTTTAATGTTTCCAATTTAAATTTAATATCCTAACCCCTATACCATTAACCCTGACAGCTGATTTTTAGAACAAGAGTAAAATAATTACTACATGTAGGAAAGAGTCAATTGATATAGTGGAAAAGGTAATAAAAATCATGAGACCTGACTTTCTACTCTGACTTAACCAAGTTTTAATTAAACTCTCTGGATTTCAATTTCTCCCTGTGCAAAATGAGTAGGTAAAAACACAATGATCACTACACTTTTTCCAGTTCTAATATTCTCTGCATCCATGAACTTAGACTCTTTACATAAAACATGCATTTTTTATGCATTTAACAAACATTTATTTAGGGAGTAAATAAACAATCTCTTTAAAAGTGATGCCTTTATCAAACATTTTTAAATTAATTCATTCATTTTAGTTGTAGGCTAATTACAATATTGTAGTGGTTTTTGCCATACGTCAGCATGAATCAGGCATGGGTATACATGTGTCCCCCCATCCTGAAGCCCCCTCCCATCTCCCTCCCTGCCGGGAGCCAGCATGAGGAATCCCACCCGTGACAAGGTCACGCGGCAGGAGATTTTGATGGGCAAGGACGAGTCAAATCTCAGGGTTTTTCTCCCTGGCATTTCCTGGGCATGTACCCCCCAAAACTAAGAATCTGCCTGCTTTTCCACTCTTCTGACATTCTCTGGAAAAAGTCAACTAAGGGCTTTAGTCTTCTGCCTTTGATAGAGTGTTTCAATCCAAAAACCCCTCTG
>SJYA01001936.1:508146-562696 GCA_006410615.1 Neotragus moschatus | reverse complement strand
AAGGATTTTACATTCCTTTTCTGATATTTCATTATTAGTGTCAAGGAATGCAACTGATTTCTGAATGTTAATCTTGCAAACTGCTACTTTGTTGAATTCACTTATTAGATTTAGTAGTTTTTTGTGTGTGGAGTCTGTAGTGTTTTCTATATATAGTATCATGGTATCTGAATATATTGAGAATTTGATCTCTTCCTTTTCAGATATATTTTATTTTAGATACATTTTATTTCTTTTTCTTGTCTGATTGCTATGGCTAGGACTTCCAGTACTACGTTGAAGAGAAATTGTGAGAGCAGACATCCATGTCTTGTTCCAGATTTTAATGGGAAGGCTTTCACCTTTTCATCACTGAGTGTTATATTGGCCATAGATTTGTCATAAGTGGCTTTTATTATGTTGAGATATGTTCTCTCTGTTCCCACTTTGGTAAGTGCTTTCATCATGAATGGATATTGAATTTTGTCAAATACTTTTCCTGCATCTATTGAGATGATCTTGTGGTTTTTTACTTTTCTTTTGTCAATGTGAAGTGTTACATTGATTGATTTTCATATGTTAATCATCCTTGTGAACCTAGGATGAATCCCACTTGGTCATGTTGTATGATCTTTTTTACATGTTGCTGGATTTGATTTGCTAGTATTTTGTTGAGAATTTTTGCATCTATATTCATCAAAGATAATGGTCTGTAATTTTCTATTTTTAGCGTTGGCTTTGTCTGGTTTTGCTATCAGGTTGGCAGTGAGTTTATAGAATGTCTTTGGGAATTTTACCTCCTCTTCAATCTTTTGGAAGAGTTTGAGAAGAATTGGTATAAGTTCTTTGCATGTTTGGTAGAGTTCACTTGTGAAGTCATATGGTCCTGGACTTTTTTGTTTGTTTGTTTGTTTTACAGATTCTATTTCACTTCTAGTGATTGGGCTGTTCAAATTATCTATTTGTTCTTGATTTAATTTTGGTGAGCTGTATGTTTCTAGAAAGCTTTGCATTTCTTCTAGGTTGTCAGATTTGTTGGCACATAATTGTTTATGCATGTGCTGTGTGCTCAGTCATGTCTGACTCTTTGTGACCCATGACTGTGGCCAACCAGGTTCCTCTGTCCATGAAATTTCCCAGGCAAGAATACTGGAGTGGTTGCCACCTCCTACTCAGGGGCAGAGGATCTTCCCAACCCTGAGAGNTTGCATTTCTTCTAGGTTGTCAGATTTGTTGGCACATAATTGTTTATGCATGTGCTGTGTGCTCAGTCATGTCTGACTCTTTGTGACCCATGACTGTGGCCAACCAGGTTCCTCTGTCCATGAAATTTCCCAGGCAAGAATACTGGAGTGGTTGCCACCTCCTACTCAGGGGCAGAGGATCTTCCCAACCCTGAGAGTTGAGTCTCTTGCATCTCTGAATCTCCTATACTGCCAGGTGGATTCTTTACCACTAGTGCCACCCGGGAAGCCCATAACTGCTCATAGTAGTCTCTTATGATTGTTTGTATCTCTGTGGGAGCAGTTGAAATTTCTTCTTCTTCATTTGCTATTTCACTTGAGTTCTCTGTTTTTTCTTCTTGGTGAGCCTGGCCAGGGGGTTGTTAATTTTATTTACCCTTTCAAAGAACCAGCTCTCAGTTTGTCTATTTTTTTCTCAAATGTCTTATTTATTTCCTCCCTGATCTTTGATATGTACTTCCTTCTGCTACTTTAGGGTTTGTTCTTTTTTTTCCTAATTCTTTTAGATGATAAATTACATTATTTACTTGAGATTTTCCTTGCTTGGAAAGCCTTATATTGCCTTATATTCCCTCCCTGCTTTCGCTGCATCCCACAGATTTTGTATGTTTGTGTTTTCATTGTCATTTGTCTCAATGTATTTTTTTTTTAATTTCCTTTTGGATTTCCTCATTGATTTTTTAGTATCATGCTATTTAGTCTCCATGTAATCATTTTTTTCCTTGTTTCTTTTCCTGTGGTTGATTGCCTGTTTCATACCATTTTGGTAAGAGAAGATGCTTGAAATAATTTCTATATTCTTAAATTTGCTGAGGTTAGTTTTATGCCCTAGGATTTGGTCAAACCTAGAAAAGATTATGTGTGCACTAGGAAAAAAAAAAGTATATTCTGTGTTTTCTTTTTTTGGATTAGTGTCCTGAAAATATCGATACTATTATATCATTTAGGACCTTTGTTGCCTTATTGATTCTCATGTGGAAGATCTGTCCACTAATGTGAGCAGGGTGTTAAAATCTCTTATGATGGTATTCCTACCAACTTCACCCTTTATGTCTGTTTAGTATTTGTTTTACGTATCTGGGTGCTCTCATATTAGGTCTATATATGTTGCTGAGTATAAAATCCTTTTCTTACATCGATCCTTTTATTATTATATAATGTCCCTCTTTATCTTTTTTTTTTTTAAATAACCTTTGCTTTAACGTCTATTATGTCTGATATGAGTATTGCAACTCCTGCTTTCCTGTCATTTCTGTTTGCATGAAATATCTTTTTCCATTTCCTCTCTTTTAACTTTTAATCTATGTGTGTACTTTGCTGTAAGGGGGTCTCTTGTAGGCAGCATATTGAAGGCCCTTGGTGCTTTTTTTTTTTCTATCCAGTCTACCACTCTTTGTCTTTTTGTTGGAACATTCAGTCCATTGACATTTAAGGTTGATATAAATACATTCCCCTGGAGGAGGAAATGGCAACCCATTCCAATATTCTTGCCTGGGAAATGCCATGGACAGAGGAGCCTGGTGGGCTACAGTCCATGGGGTCACAAAAGTCAGACATGACTGAATGCATGCTTGCATTATGCAGTGATACATATGCGTTTATTGCCATTTCAGATCTTCTCTTCCAGTTGATTCTTTGTTTCTTTCTTTTTCTCTTCCTTTTTTTGTGGTTTGATGGTTTTCTTTTATTTTATGTTTGTGTTCTCTTAAGTTTTTCTGAAGTTATTGTATGTTCTTGATTTGTAGTTGCTGTGTTTTTCAAGTATGTTAAACCCTTCCTATTGGAGAAGGAAATAGCAACCCACTCTAGTACTCTCGCCTAGAAAATCCATGGATGGAGGAGCTTGGTAGGCTACAGCCCACGGGGTCGCAAAGAGTCGGACATGACTGATACCTGTTTGCTTTAGATTGATAGTCATATAGACTCAAACGCATTTTTTAAAAAAAGAAGAATCTTCATTTTCTTAATCTCCTTCCTCACATTTTATGATTTGATGTCCCTTTTTACATCTTCATAGTTATCCTTTTGCTGTGCTTTCACAAGTAGGTATTGTGCTTATTTTTCTTTTTGATCTGTATACTGACTAATTTAAGTGATTTACATTCCAATTGTTATTTCTTCCTTCCTATTTCTTCTTGCTTCTTTTCTATTTAGAATGCATGCTGTGTGTTTAGTCCCTTCAGTTCAGTTCAGTTCAGTTCAGTCGCTCAGTCGTGTCCAATTCTTTGCAACCCCATGAATTGCAGCACGCCAGGCCTCCTTGTCCATCACCAACTCCTGGAGTTCACTCAGACTCACGCCCATTGAGTCAGTGATGCCATCCAGCCATCTCATCCTCGGTCGTCCCCTTCTCCTCCTGCCCCCTGTCCCTCCCAGCATCAGAGTCTTTTCCANTTCTGCTCAGTTCAGTTCAGTCGCTCAGTCGTGTCCAATTCTTTGCAACCCCATGAATTGCAGCACGCCAGGCCTCCCTGTCGATCACCAACTCCTGGAGTTCACTCAGACTCACGCCCATTGAGTCAGTGATGCCATCCAGCCATCTCTTCCTCGGTCGTCCCCTTCTCCTCCTGCCCCCTGTCCCTCCCAGCATCAGAGTCTTTTCCAATGAGTCAACTCTTCACATGAGGTGCCCAAAGTATTGGAGCTTCAGCTTTAGCATCATTCCTTCCAAAGAAATCCCAGGGCTGATCTCCTTTAGAATGGACTGGTTGGATCTCCTTGCAGTCCAAGGGACTCTCAGGAGTCTTCTCCAACACCACAATTCAAAAGCATCAATTCTTCAGCGCTCAGCCTTCTTCACAGTCCAACTCTCACATCCATACATGACTAGTGGAAAAACCATAGCCTTAACTAGACAGACCTTAGTGGCAAAGTAATATCTCTGCTTTTGAATATGCTATCTAGGTTGGTCATAACTTTTCTTCCAAGGAGTAAGCGTCTTTTGATTTCCTTCAGTTGTGTCCAACTCTTTGAGACCCTATGGACTATAGCCCTCCAGGTTCCTTTATCCATGGGATTCTTCAGGCAATAATACTAAATTGGGTTGCCATGCCCTCCTCCAGGGGATCTTCTCAACCCAGGGATTGAACCCACATCTCTTATGTCTCCTACATTGGCAGGTGTGTTCTTTACCACTAGCGCCACCTGGAAAGGCCCCCATTTAAAAATGACCTTTCAATATTTCTTTTAAGATAGGTTTAGTATTGCTGTATTCTTTTAGCTTTTTGCTTGTCTGAGAAATTCTTTATTTTTCCTCCTTTCCTAAATGGCAGTCTTGCTGGGTAGAGTATTCTAGGTTGCAGATTTTTCTCTTTCAAGACTTTGAATTTATTTCACCACTCCTTTCTGGCCTGCAGTGTTTCTGTAGAGAAATCAGCTTGACAACCTTATGGTTTCCCTTGTAAAGAACTGCTTTTATCTTGCTGCCTTTAGAATCCTGTCTTTAACTTTTACCATTTTTATTATGTCTTGGTGCAGGTCTGTTTGGGTTCATCCTGTTGTTTTTTTTTTTCTTTTGCCCTACCCAGTTAAGTGGAGATTTTCTTGCCCTTTTGGGAGGCTGAGGTCTCCTACCAGTGTTCAGTAGATGTTCTGTGAGAGATGTTCCACCCGTATATGTGTTTTTAATATATCCGTGGGGAGAAGGCAAGCTCCACATCCTCTGCCATCTTGATCTGGTCCCCAGGGCAGTAACGACTTTCCTAATGCTTAAGGTATGTTTTCCTACCATCTTGTAAATTCAACAGCAAAGATTATATAATTTATTTTGTAGTCCTAGAGTATCGGGTGCAGAGTATATACTTGACAGACACAGACCAATGAGAGAAAAGAAACATGAGCTGACTTGTGGCAGAGTGTAGCATAGGACACTGGGGAAAAGTGACTCCAGTGGAAAGTCTGGAATTCCAGTTTGCTGATCCTGACCCATATCTACCAGAGCTACAGTCTTCTTTTCTAGGTCTCTGAGAGAGAGCAAGTCAGCATGATAATCTGGAAAAATGCTCCCTTGTTATTATTAGTTAGTACTTTGGGTCCTGGAGGTGGAAATGGAAACCCACTTCCAGTATTCTTTCCTGGAAAATCCTATGAACAGAGGAGCCTGGTGGGCTATAGGGCTGTAGTCCATAGGGTCGCAAAGAGAGACAACTGAAGCAACTTAGCACTACAGCACTTTGGCTCCATGTTATTTTGTAGCCTTCCAGTCTGATAAAAGAGTTGGATCGACTATGAAATGGGAGACTTCTTTAATCCTTTTTTTCTCCTGAGCCATCCATTGGGCTGTTCAGAGGCCCTAGGGCCTCTGATCTCTGACCTTAATGATCACATCACCATGCCATAAGTAGGAAAGAGAAAGAAAGAGCCTCTTCAAGTAATTCAATAGGAAAGATCGTCAGAAAGACGAGGTGATCCTCCAAAGAGCAATCCTAATGGAAGTTAGAACTGTGCTCCTACCACAAACCCCCGTCTCTTGGCCCTGGTCTGATTGTGAGCCTCGGATACACACAGGTGCTCCTCTCCCTACAGGGAGGGAATCATGCTGATTTCACTCTTCCTAGTACAATGGCTCCCCAGTCTGACTGATCAGAATCACCTGAAGAGGTTATTAAAATTTCAGTAGAATTCTGGGAGAAAATCTAGGACCCACATGGAGACAAGTTAGTTCCCCAAGGGATTTTCAGGCAATCAGCATGGCACTGGAGCATGACTTGCTTTTAAGGAAATACGTCCCTAGAAATGGGGCAGTGCCATTACACATCACATTTTTTCCTTTCTTTGGTTAATCCAAGGATATCTAGATTCTATGATCAATCAGAAATGTGAGTGTCTTTTTCCATAGGGGAGAATCACCAAAGTATTAGTAAATTCCTACTTATGACATTGTAAAGATAACTTTTTCTTCACCCTTGCTCTTATGTATTCTGCTATAACCAATGAAGTTAGCATATTGTTAGAAATTATGATCTCTTGGCAGATTCTAGAATATATGTATTTACATGATCAAAATGTATTTTCCCTTGCAAAATGAATTTAGATTAACTTTCAAAATGTATGATACAAAGTACTATAATAATTTAGAATTATATACCCAATTATTTAAAAAAATTAAAGTACATTTTCAGGCTAAACAATACACTTAACCAGATTTAACCTTCCAACTTTATCTGTCCTCAGTCTTTGATTTTCTGAGGCTGGGAATGACAGCTAATATTTAGTGAACATTTGCTATGTGTCAAGCACTCTTCCAATGTTTTACATGTGTTAACCTATTTAATTCTTACAACAACCCCATGAAGTATGTACAACTTATCATTCTGTAGATGAGGACACTGGAACAGAGAAAAGTTAAGAAGCTTACTGCAGGTCATCTAGCTAGTATGTGGTGATGCTAAGATTCAAACTCTGGCAGGCCTGAGCCCAAGTCCTCATTAGCTAAGAGCCTTTGTAAACTCTCCTATGTTAATAGCAGCACAAACCTCTCTTCTGGGAAATGCCCTTATTCCTACTGAAGTAGATCCTATATGTTCCTTCTGGATTAATATGTTCATCCTTCAGCCCTAGAGATTCAATGGTGAGTTAAAGAGACCAAGGAGCATTGAGAAATCAATTGAGAATTGAGAGATCAAATATCCTGCCCATCTACCAAACTAAGATTCTGCAGGTGATCTGGCTCTGAGTCTAGAAGTGAGCTCTTGCTAATGCCAAGAGCAGATTCTGGATGGTATTTGTGAAAGTCCTCCAATAGACCATGGAACTGCAGTTATAGGCAGAGAGCACTCGTTAGTAGCAGACTCCTTTTAAAGTCTCACCCATGGCTTCTCTGGGACTTCATTCATGAAAAGACAAGCTGCTCTGGCTCTAGAAGGAGTGATTATCCCTGATGATACTGAATTACTTTCTCCAGATTCAGTCTTAGTCCAGGAGTCTTACTTTCCACCTGGGAATTTGTCCTGAGAGGTTGGGCTGTTGCTGTAGCGTACTGACCTTGAGTGGACCTGCCACCAAGATCCTAGTCTCCTTGCCTACATTGGTCCTCATCTGCTGGACTTGTCAGATACTCATGGTGAGGGCGGCAAACCTCCAGAATCTGTAGACTCTCAGAGCATTGCTGAATCCCAGAAACAAATTCAAAGTCTAAAGTAAATAAAATGGAGTTTCTACATCCAATGCAAACTAATTTAAAAATGGATAAAAACAGAAATTCAGATTCCCCCTCCAAAAAAATAGAGTTCCAATCTTTGTTCATGCAGCTGCTTCCCAGTCTCCCCTCCAACCTGCAGAGCCCTTTATTTCTCCTTGTCTCCATTTCTGTGCCTCCTTCTAACACACCTTATTAAGCCAATCAACTTAATCTTGCCCTCCCCCACAAGGTACAAAGCCTCCTTCTCTAACAATGGAGAAGAGGCTTTGGAAATTGAGCTGACAAAGGGTTTTCTCTAGTGGGAAGGCTGGGAGGGCTGGGGGTAGAGTCTTGGAACACTGCTCTGTTCCTTTCCTCTCCTTCCCTTCTCTCTCTCTTCCCCTCCCTCTCTTCTTCCTCCTTCTCTTTCTTCCTCCCATGCGGTACATTACATGCTCACAACTTATTTATCCTATAAATGGAAGTTCCTGCCTTTTAACCAACCCCTTCTCCCTTTCTCGCTTCTTCTAAACTGTGGGTCAGTTTCAACACCTTCTCCACATTACCGAGATAGTAATAAGTTGAACAAAGGGTGTAGGTTTACAATTATGACCTTCAAAAGAGAAGAAAAAATATTTTAGGCAGGTAGGGAATAAATGGTCACACCAAAATCGGACAATAACATTTTGTTAAGCAAGTTTCTGTGTTTTAAACATTTTCTATTTCCTGAATAATCTCCAATAATCCAGCTCCCTATGGGGAAACAGTGGAAACAGTGTCAGACTTTATTTTGCTGGGCTCCAAAATCACTGCAGATGGTGACTGCAGCCACGAAATCAAAAGACGCTTACTCCTTGGAAGAAAAGTTATGACCAACCTAGATAACATGTTCAAAAGCAGAGATATTACTTTGCCGACTAAGGTCCATCTAATCAAGGCTATGGTTTTTCCAGTAGTCATGTATGGATGTGAGAGTTGGACTGTGAAGAAGGCTGAACGCCAAAGAATTGATGCTTTTGAACTATGGTGTTGGAGAAGATTCTTGAGAGTCCCTTGGACTGCAAGGAGATCCAACCAGTCCATTCTGAAGGAGATCAGCCCTGGGATTTCTTTGGAAGGAATGATGCTAAAGCTGAAGCTCCAGTACATTGGCCACCTCATGCGAAATGTTGACTCATTGGAAGAGACTCTGATGCTGGAAGGGATTTGGGGCAGGAGGAGAAGGGGATGACCGAGGATGAGATGGCTGGATGGCATCACTGACTCAAAGGGCATGAGTCTGAGTGAACTTCAGGAGTTGGTGATGGACAAGGAGGCCTGGTGTGCTGCAATTCATGGGGTTGCAAAGAGTCAGACATGACTGAGCGACTGAACTGAACTTAACTGAACTGATGTTTTCATAATAGTGTTGTTTTTTTTTTGAAAAATTCTGTGGCAAATATATTCATGTGGTGTTGCCATGTCATTTCATTTTTCTTGCTGGGTAAGTCCACTTTATGAATGTTTTATAAACATACCCCAGGAAATCTGGGGTAAGTCTTCTGTACTAGCAGCCAGAAATTTAGAGGCCCTAAATTCTTTGTTATAACAAATCTCGATGTACAGGGTATCATATTAGTGGTAATTAATTTCTAGTATAATTTAAACTTGTAGAAATAAAATGTTGATTGCCTCTGTCTGACCTTTCCCTGTCAGACCTAATTCACTTAGCATAAGGCCCTCAGGGCCCATTGATGTTGTCATAGATAAGATTTCGTTCTTTTTATGGCTGAACAATATTCCATTATATTTATCTGTTTCTATCTATATACCTATATACATATATATCTTTGTCCAATCATCCATCAATGGACACACGTTGTTTTGTATCTTGGCTAATGTAAACCATGCTGCAATAAACCTGGGGATGCATTTATCTTTTTGAATTAGTGTTTACATTTTCTTTGGATAAATTCCTCAAGGTGAAATTGATGGATTATATATTAGTTATATTTTCATTTCTTGAGGAACCTCCACACTGTTTTCCATAATGACTGCACTAACATTTATCTTGTCCCATTACTAATCAGAACTTTTTATGAAATGCTTCTCTGATGTCCTTTCCTCATAAGCTAGTTTAGATTGTATTTGAACTGGGAGGATCCCTCTGCTTAGACTATCATAGAAGCTATACAGCCAGAAGAAAAAAGTGAAACTGTTTTTAGAGCTTTTTTTAAGAAGGCTAAGAGGACAAGGGAGATTCTCAAAGGAGTGGGAATCCTGGTGAGTACTCCAGGCAGGAGGACAGCCTTGAATCCTCTCGCCAAAGGCTCCATCCCAGACACCTGGGTCCAACAGAACTGGGTCCTCCACACGCCACAACAGAACTCTTCCTCTTGAGGATCCGGGGACTTGAACTCCCTCTAGAGGCTGAAGTGTGACACTTAAGGGTAAGGAAGAATACGTAATGCTTAGGGGTTGAAAGGAAGCCAAGTGTGAAAAACTGTGAGAATAATGAATTTACTAAGTCTAAACTAAATAGTAAAATAATGAAGGCTTCATTGAGAAGGTGACAGAAAGAAAGAGCAAGTGATTGAATGAATGAGCATCAGGGGGTTTTATTGCTTTCGTTTATACTTGATTGCCCAAATTTTCTCATTCCGAATATTTGCAAATTTGCAGGAGCTATAGAATACATATTTGTTTGGGAGATGAGACATTTCTGAATTATGTTTATGGAACTTCTTTAGGTTCTTTCTTGTCATCCTACTTCCCAGCCTGGCTGGCTTCTGTACAGGAATGTTTGGCTCTTTCTGGGATATGGTGTATGATAACAGTCTCTTGGAGTCTCTGCTGGGTAGGCATAGCTTCAATTTTTGTCTGCACTCTTCCAAAAAGGGTTTTGAAGCTTCCCCAACTTCCAAATCTAGGACCAGCTATTTTGAAATAGAATAAAGAGACTTAAACAAGCAAACTGAACTCTGTCTTCCCTACCTACATTTCTTCCATGTTAACTTTAACCAGGGTGATAGTATTCAGGAGAGAGAAGCCACTCAATAACACAGAATGATTCTTTTCTTTAAACTGTGCAAAATCATGAGTTTGCTGTGAATGCTGTTTTCTGGGAGGCAGGTGATCCTCAAAGAGTTAAACCACTTTCCAAGTTGTTTTGAATTAAACTTTTGCCCCAGGGTTTAAGAAATCTCCCTCTCTAATTGAAGTCTTCAGTCAGTGGCTGCTTATAATCAAGAAGATTGCACTTAAAAGGTATATAAGTTGGTCTTATTATTGGCATTAGAAGATTTTGCTTTGTAATTACAAGCCAGGGAGTCTAGAACCAGTAGATCTTATACAGAGAGAATGGCAGACATTTTAGCTCAAACTGCATATTCACCAAGAAAAATGGTGCTGAGCTATTTGTAACAAGAAGTACCATTGGCTTTTCAACTTTTGAGCTTCTGATATGCTATTCTATTTGTCTTATAATGACATTAGTGGTTACATTCATTCATCCAGTACTTACTGCTTAATAATATGTGCTGGGTGTTGTACAGAAAGCTTTGTAAACAATGAGTTGAGAATACAGATTCAGGCAAAGAAACAGACTGTTAAGTTTAAGGCACATGATCAGGAAGACTTGGGAAGGACATATATCAGTCATCAGCAGTTTTTTTTTTTTAATTTGAGGGAAGTCGGCTGCCAGCTTTATTGCTTTGGGGAGGGGATAGATGGTTCAGGAGCCTCTTGATGGGGTGGGTCCACTTCTTCCTCACCATCACAGACTTCTGGTTGCACAGGATGGCTCTGGCTCTGGGGATGGTGGCTATGGGCAAATCCGGGTGGTACTTGCTCTTCCAGATCACCTGCCAAATGTTCCTAAAGGTGACCTGAGCATTCTTGCTCGTGGTGGTTCTCACATCGGAAGTAACCAGTTTGTGCTGGCCAGATCTCCGGCACCATCATGGCCCTTTTGCCAACAACTGCTGGCTGCGTGCCCACAGTCTTGCTGTGAATGAGCCCATTATCGTGGAAGGAGGTGCAGGCCTTCAGGTTGTTGGGTTTGGGGCTGTTGTTCAGTCACTCAGTCATGCTCGACACCCTGTGACCCCATGAACTGCAGCAGGCCCAGCTTTCCTGTCCTTCACTATCTCCCAGAGCTTCCTCAAACTTATGTCCATTGAGTCAATGATTCTATCCAACTGTTTCATCCTGTCGTCCCCTTCTCCTCCTGCCTTCAATCTTTCCCAGCAACAGAGTGTTTTCCAATGAGTAAGCTCTTTGTATCAGGTGGCCAAAGTATTGGAGTTTCAGCTTCAGCATCAGTCCTTCAAATGAATATTCAGGACTGATTTCCTTTAGGATGGATTGGCTGGATCTCCTTGCAGTCCAAGGACTCTCAAGGGTCTTCTCCAGCACCACGGTTTGAAAGCATCAATTCTTTGGTGCTCAGCCTTCTTTATGGTTCAGCTCTCACATCAATACATTGCTATTGGTTTTTGGAAAAACCTTAACTTTGACTATACAGACCTTTGTCAGCAAAGTGATGTCTCTGCTTTTTAATACACTATTTAGGTTGGTCATTGCTTTTCTTCCAAGGAGTAAACATCTTTTAATTTCATGGCTGCAGTCACTGTCCACATTGATTTTGGAGCCCAAGAAAATTAAATCTGACACTGTTTCCAATCCCCTCCCCCATCTATTTGCCATGAAGTGACAGGACAAGATGCCATGATTTTCATTTTTTGAATGTTGAGTTTTTAAGCCAGCTTTTTCACTCTCCTCTTTCACTTCATCAAGAGGCTCTTTAGTTCCTCTTCGGTGTTGTGAGTCTGCTTGTTCCTCTTGATCGAGAAGCTGGAGCAGTTCTGCATGACCATACATTATAGATACATGGACGCGATGGTGGCTCTGCTCACTGTGGTGGCCCGAGATGGAAAGAGCCAGCAAATACTTTTCATTAAGGGCTAGACAGAGAGCATTTTAGGCTTCCTACAGTCCTAATGCTCTCTGGCACAACTATTCCAGTGTGCTGAAAGTTGAAATGTTGAGTGTGAAACTGACCACAGAAAACACCTAGACTATGAATATGGTTGTCTTTTAAGTTGTGCTTATTTATGGGCATTGACATTTGGATTTAATTTTTATGTGTCACAAAATATTCTTTCTTTTTTTTTTTTTTTTCAGTCGTTAACAGATGTAAACACCATCCTTAGCTCATAGGGCTTACAGAAACAGGAAATGGAATAAATTTGGCTCATGTGCATAGTGTGCTGACTCCAGACATGAAATAATCTCTAGGGCCATCTTGCCACCATTTGAGAGGCACCTGGCTGCATGGAAGAGAGAGCAGCCAGTGCATTCTTTTGCCTCAGGTGTGACTTTGTGTAGCACGCTTACAAAGGCATTAGAGTTAGTAAAATATTTACTTCTGTTCTAAATACTGGAAGGGCATTTTGAGGACATTCCCTGCACTCCACTCCTCCCTGTAGTAACTGTTCCAATGTGTAAAAACCTTCATTTGAGAACATTCTTCCCAATGTCCAAACTCAATCAGCTGTGCTAAAGGTGAGGTTGTATCACGAAATGAAACCAAACTGCAAACGACACATCTGAATAGTTTCTCTATGGAGCTCCATGGGCTGGGAAGAGCTTAGCTATAGATAATGGTCACAAGCAGGAGGGCAGTAACTGCAGTGTGGGTTTAGAAGGTGAACATATTGGCCTTACTGCTGTCACCTGGAAAGAACCTTGGCAAATTTAGCATCCATCATACAGTAAAGTCTGATGATAGAGTGAACTGCTTCCAGAGACAGGGAAGTCCCCATGTTGAAACTGGGTAAGGAGGAGTTAGAGGTCAATTAGTGATAATGGGGAGAAGGTGATATGGGATCTGCAACTTGAAATTATAAATTCTAAGACCATCACGGATGATGGCTTTGAGGCACATGTCATCTTGCCTCAGTTGGAGAAGCAACATGAAAAAAGAGACTAACATGAATTATGTTGTCATGCACCATATTTTACATT
Source organism: Neotragus moschatus (assembly GCA_006410615.1). Lineage (NCBI taxonomy): Eukaryota > Metazoa > Chordata > Mammalia > Artiodactyla > Bovidae > Neotragus > Neotragus moschatus. The sequence goes on along the minus strand of SJYA01001936.1, from coordinate 549,349 downwards.
TCAGGTCACACAGGCCCAACCAGACCAAGACCCACAGGTCCCTGGGTCCCTGGAATGGGCAATTGATTCCCAAATGGGTGAGTAGTTTAAACCCAGGTTGGGTTTTTCTCAGTCTTGTGAGCAAAGAATCAAGCATTTTGGTAAAAGTGGATGAAAAAGTGAAGGCGTTTCATTTCATTTTATAACCCAGGCTAACATCCTCTCCCCTGTTGATTTCTGATCTTAGAAACCAAATACTTGCTAAGGGGAATGAAGTCTGAAACGGGGGGAAAAAATAAGCTAAGCTTTAAGTATGTCCCAGTGGTAAGCATTTAAATTAGAGCAAAAGAAAAAAGCTCTCTGAACCAAGTGGTGAAGGCTCCCCTGACCTGGACTCTTAGGGTCCAGCCCTAGGAGCAAGGGCAGGTCCCTCAGGCAGCTGTCTCTCGCGCTGGTTGGGTGAACCGCTTTGTCAGCAGCACCATGCATCATTAGCGAATCTGGAAAAACTCCAGCTGCCTTCCTCTCACACTCTCTCTGTACCTCTCACTTTAAAAAAAGCTTTCATCGACATCATCCCAAACATCTTTTGTTTTCCCAGCTGGAGAAGGCTTTCTTTCTGTTTGCAGCCCCTTCTCCAGCTAACTAAGTTCTTTTGCCCTTAAGAACTGTGACCATGAATCAAAGGGAATCAGCACCTGTAAACTCTAAAGTGAATCTGAGCGCTTTGGGATTCCATAACTCGTCTGTCTTCTTGGAGCTGCCATAGTTAGTTACATTTTCCTTACGCTGTTGGTGGTCATTATCTTCCCTGCTTTCCATCCCCCATGTTAGAGACAAAATATGAAGCCCCTCACAGCAATATTTTCTTCTGAGGTTTAGCTCCAATGCAGCATAATCCTCTTTGCTTGGGGCGGCAGGGGTCTAGGGGGGGGGTTCCCAATCTTTCTGTCAAGCTGGGGTGAGATACATGTCTAACCTATGGCTAGAGTTATTTACTACCTAAAATGATCTCCTGTTCTGGGGTTTTCCATGAATTTTCTGCAAATGGCTTTACAATAAATCTCAGGAAGGAAATCAATGTGTTTTAAAAAATTTTTTTTAAAGATTGATACCCATTTCTTGCCCATAAAACCTCACACAGAATTCTTGGCTTTCATACATTTTTCATGCATTTTAATCTTTACATCTAAAGTTAAGTGGTTTGAAAGTCATTTGCTTATCTTTCTATCTCCATAGATGACACTATGCTCTGATTTTAAACACTGTAAAGGCATGAAATTCTGTATCTCATTGTGGAACACTGGTACCTCAGGAATACTTTTCTACAATGATTATCCCACCCATTTTGCGTTATTTTGGGTTATAGTAGAAAGGGTGAATAGACCACCATTATTTTCTGAGAAACATAATTTGATGTAACTAAAATATTTACTCAATGAGTTGTTTCCAGGCTGGGGAGTTACTGACATTTCACCACTATCTTGCCTTTAATATTTTGCCCCTTTCTCTATCCCTTACTTGTCTGTTCTTTTTAAATTTGGAAAATCCAGTGCCCAGATCACAAGAGGACCAGTTCCCGGGGAACTGAGCACTGTTCAATCTAGATGCATGCAAAATTGTTAGTGTATAATTTGTTGCTCCCTAAAAGATCTTGAGGGCTTCCTAAGTAGCACTGGTGGTAAAGAACCCACCTGCCAATGCTGGTGACCTAAGAGATGAGGGTTCAGTCCCTGGGCGGGGAAGATCCTCTAGAGGAGGGCAGGGCAACCCGCCTCAGTATTCTTGCCTGAAGACTCCCATGGACAGAGGAGCCTAGTGAGCTACAGTCCATAGCATTGCAAAGAGTTGGACATGACTGAAGCGACTTAGCATGAATGCAAAAGATCTTAAATATCCACATAAGTGGGTTTTGAATGAGACTGAAAGCTTCCCCTGGTCCATGGAAACTTCTCTGGATTTTTACTCTCAAATAGAACTTCAAGGTATCAACTGGTTACTTTCAGATGCTAACTTCCTAATGTCAAGCCAAAAGCATTTGGCTCTGATTGTGTGGGAGCCCTCTGCGACACTCCCAGATAGTTTCTGAGCAATAGGAAGGAAAACAGGGAAAGAAAGTGAAAGGAAATTGATATCAAGGTGCTCCTTGGAAAATGGGACTGTGTGTGTGTGTGTGTGTGTGTGTGTGTGTGTGTGTGTGCGCGCACGCGTCTGCCAGTAAACCTAAGGAAAAACTGCTGACATGACAATAGTATTCAAGTACCTGAGCCTCGTGGAGATGCAGCTTTCACAGAGATCAGTAAACTCAGTGCCTGAAGAGGTGATGCTATTAGACAAGACCGCAGAGCTCATAAATGGTAAGACTCAAATTGCTCATCTTCTAACAGCGGCTGATATACAATTGGTGATCACAGGTGTATGCACTGGTTGGTAAAACATTAGAGCACTTCTACCTAATTAGTAAACAGCTGTTTCCTCGAGTCCCTGCTGCCCTAGTTCTCCAAGCCTTTGCCTGGGGACTAACCCTACCTCAAGCCTCCCTCATAGGTTAGGCCTGGACATATTCATAGCATCCAAGCCCTGTCTAGCTTTGTGGTGGCTGATATTTACAGCAGTTTGTCAGTGCCTATAGTATATCATGGAGAAGGCAGCGGCGCCCCACCCCAGTGCTCTGGCCTGGAAAATCCCATGGACCAAGGAGCCTGGTGGGCTGCCGTCCATGGGGTCATGAAGAGTCTGACACGACTGAGCAGCTTCACTTTCACTTTTCACTTTCATGCATTGGAGAAGGGAATGGCAACCCACTCCAGTGTTCTTGCCTGGAGAATCCCAGGGACGGGGGAGCCTGGTGGGCTGCCGTCTATGGGGTCGCACAGAGTCAGACACGACTGAAGCGACTTAGCAGCAGCAGCAACATAGTGTATCAATTACATACTTTAAACATCACTCTTGCTCTTAATTGTGAAATTTTGCTTCATCTGTATGCTGTCATGCGTGTGACCACACCTCCCATCATCTCTCCCTGGTAAGTCTATGAATCTCAGAACCTTGGATTCTTGATCTCTTGATGAGCCTGGCCATTCTCAGAAGGTATGAACTGCTTTTGTAAAACTTTGGGTTTTGTTTAGGAATCAGAATGGGTTGTGGACTGAGTTGTGTACACTCCAAATCCCAATTCATATGGTGAAGTTCTAACCCCTGATAGGTTACAATGTGATACATTTGTGAATACATCCTTAAAGAGATAGTTAAGGCAAAAATGGGGTCACAGGATGGGCCCTACCAGTATGACTGGTGTCCTTTTTAGAAGAGGAAATCTGGGCACAGGCAGGTATGGAGGAAAGGCCATGTGAAGATGCATGAAGTGGATGGCCATCTGCAATTCACCGAGAGAGGCTACAGAAGAAACTGACCCTGCCAACACTTTGACTTCAGGCTTTCACCATCCAGAACTGTGAGAAAATAAATTTCTGTTGTTTAAGCCACCCGGTCTGCAGTACTTTGTCATGAATGTGAAAATCGCATCTGACTCTTTGTGACCGCATCGACTATACAGTCCATGAAGTTTTCCAGGACAGAATACTGGAATGGGTAGCCTTTCCCTTCTCCAAGGGATCTTCCTAACCCAAGGATCAAACCCAGGTCTCCCTGTATTGCAGGCAGATTCTTTACCAGATGAGCCACAAGGAAAGTCCAAGAATACTGGAGTGGGTAGCCTATCCCTTCTCCAGCAGATCTTCCCAACCCAGGAATCGAACCATGGTGTTCTGCATTGCAGGCGGATTCCTTATCAACTGAGCTATGAGGGGAGCCAGTACTTTGTTATGGTGGCAGACTAATATAGTACCTCTTCCTGAGTGTTTCATTAATTCACAGATATGCTTTCTTTGCAGCGTTATGTTCCTTCGCCAAAGAACATTGCAGTTGGGGTGATCACACATGATAATTTATCAGGATGGTTCCAGCTTTTGCCTGCTGACCTGGCATAATGTTTACAGTGCCCCATTATCCTCTCAAAAGTATCTCGGTTTGAACAATAGACTATGTGCATGCTAAATCGCTTCGTTGTGTCTGATTCCTTGTAACCCTATGGACCGCAGCCTGCCAAGTTCCTCTGTCCATGGTATTCTCCAGGCAGGCAAGAATACTGGAGTGGGTTGCTGTGCCCTCCTCCAGGAGATTGCCCCAGGGATCAAACCTGCGTCTCTTATGTCTCCTGTATTGGCAGGCAGGTTCTTTACCACTAGCACCACCTGGGCTCATGAGGTCGCCGCACATTTGTCTAACTCTTGAGTCTAATATTTGCAGTTTTCTTCCACAGTCTCAGTCTCTTTCTTGTCAAGTCCTTGTCANGATTGCCCCAGGGATCAAACCTGCGTCTCTTATGTCTCCTGTATTGGCAGGCAGGTTCTTTACCACTAGCACCACCTGGGCTCATGAGGTCGCCGCACATTTGTCTAACTCTTGAGTCTAATATTTGCAGTTTTCTTCCACAGTCTCAGTCTCTTTCTTGTCAAGTCCTTGTCACTTTCTTCCAACCTCAGTATTTGCTGTGTTCTCTGGGCGTCCCTCAAGCAGTCCAGTTCACAGTCTGGCCCATCAAACCATGGTATCATCCCGTGGCTGTGTGCTGTACACAGAGTCCTGAGCAAGTTTCTGCAGAGAGCAGTACAGGAGAAAGACTCCACTCCTCCCTTTGAGGAGTGGTGACCCAACATGAGACGTACATAAATTACAGTCGTCCTGTGTCAAATGTCTGCCCCACACAAACCATTATTTTGTACTCGAGTACTTTTTTGGAAAATGTTCTTGAATGCTGTTTAATCTCTCCATCCAGAGTCACTGCAGTGGATTTATGGCAGGCTTCAGAATACAATTAATGCACACTTCTCTCCTATCCCATCCTGTAGCTGGCTGTGGCAGCATAATGCTTGTTGGCAAGCTGACCGAAGAAGGAGAGAAAAGAAATTCTGTTTTTCAGGGAAATGTTAGTGATAAGCGAATTGGCGGTGTTTCAAATGGCACTGGGAAGCTAGTTTATGGTACTACAAATGTAGTTTTACCCAAACATCTCCACCGAATTGCTGTAGTAAATACCCTCTTCCTTGCCTCCCGTTGTTTGAAATTAAAACAATAATAATGATAAAAATCACTGCATTAGCAACTGAAGAAGTCATCAGAGCAAACATAACGTGTAATGCTTGAAGGTTGTGACTGGATCATGAAGACCAGAAGACAAGAAGACAGGAAATTCCTCTTTCCTCTTTCCNCTTTCCCCACTCTTCACACCCCTGAGATGGGGTGCTAGGCTCTGCCTGCTCTGCTTCTGCCCGGGTCTCATGAGGTCCTTGGGATTTCTGTGTTATTGGGAAGGTAAGGGGATTTCTGTGTTATTGGGAAGGTAAGGGAGACACTTTTGTCTTCACCCCAGCTGAGCTTGTTCTGTTCTTCCTTGCCTTGTTGTGGGAATGGACCAGTAGTTTAATCGACACTAATAGTAATTCCAATTCGTTCAACCAAAAACTGTATTCTCTCCCTTCTCATTGGACCATATAACCCTTTGGTTCTCAGTGAGTTCCCTGGAATTGGATTGATTCAGGTCATTTCTAGACTTGCTCTTATGACCTTCTCCCCAGGGCAACCAAATACCATGGGAGAAATAGCAAGAGACTCTAGGATGATGGAATGAAAACTTTTGGCCAAAGAAAGGAAATATGAACTGCCTCTGGTCCCTAGGGATAGAGTAATGGTGCCCTGAGAAGAGTTTGGTGATGGTCCAAGGAGATTGTTAGGAAGGAAATTCAGAGTACTGGCATTCAGATACTTCTAGGCTGTTCTCTGGGAAACTCCACAGTTTCCCAGTACAAGTCTATTTTTTACAAAGCTGCAGAGAGGATGTAAAGAGTTTATGCCAGTTAAATGCTGAGAAAGCAATGGCTTTTAACTCTATGAGGGAGGACTAGATCACTTGGCTAGAGGACAAGCATCCTGGGAACAGCAGTTGCAGGGGATGTGGGCAGCTCTCAAGAAGCAAAAAAGAGCTCAGCCACCCCAGACTCTCCTGTAAAGGACAGGACTGAGGGTTTTGGAATTCCAAATGGGAATTCTACTCCAGTGTGACTTGTCTCCAAAGTTGGTTGACAGGAAAATAAGGATCACAGAAGGACAGAATTATTTGATTTAATATCTGAGAATACACTTTGGGAAGGACACATGCTTCATTTATATATACATCATGTGTGTAGAGAGTATATATAATATATGTATAGTATATATTCATCTAAATGCATATGAGACACTATTAATAAGATTTATTTGGTCAAGTCCCAAAGGAAAAAAAGATTTCAGCTCAGAACTCACCTACTTCAGGAAGTCTTCCTAGATTAATCTTATTCAACTTCCTACATGTAATAGGCATTGATTAGTTTGTGGTTTACTCTTTCATTCAACCCGCCACACTTAATGAAGTTGACAATTTTGATTCTGTTTATTATTCCTGCTTGAGGCTCCTTGGCTATACCATGGTCTCTGGAGTGTGATGGAAGGAGTTCTCTACAGCCTGGCTGCTGTTCAGCTCGGCTTCATCCTTGGAAGCTAGCGCCTCGCCGTCCCTTGAGTCTGTAAGATGTTTCCTATGCGCTTGTTCCTCCTCCTCACAGCAGCTTCACTGACGCGTCCATTTAGTATCTATTGATTCAGCACCTGTGCATGTGAGCATGCGCACACACTCATCTCCAACTCGTGGCGACCCCGTGGGCTGCAGCCTGCCAGGCTCCTCTGCTCGTGGGATATCTCAGGCAAGGGTACTGGAGTGGGGTGCCATTTCCTGCTCTCTATTTAGCACCTACAAAAGGCCAAATACTGTATTTGTTCTGGGTTTGTCGTGAAGACCGATGGACCCAGTTTCTCTCCTCTCCATGTTCTCAGCCCACCTCTACCCTAGTACCATCCCTAGAAGTCAATCTACCTATTTTTTTCCCTAGTGTATTTCGTACGTTAGGGGTTCAGTGAAGACCACGGCTAGCTGTGCCGTCACTGCATGCACCTAGGCAGGTCACGGGTTGTTGATGCACATGTGGGTGCTGTTAAATACATTATTATCTGGACTCTGTGATAGTTTATTTTTCTAAATCAAGAAGAAATACTTTGCAAACTTTCATTCTGTTGGTTGCCTTTATAGCAATTAGATTACACAGTGTCTTAAAAACAGGTATTGAAGGCATTTCTTTTAATTCCCGCACCACTCAGCACAGGGCTTTGGATATTTAATGTATGCTAGCTAGTTGAATGGATAAATAAATGAGTGTACGTCCTATATAGTATCTGCGAGCCTGTGGTTAAAAGTGCCATTTGAACACAGTGATGTTTTTACTTGAGAGGCNTTACACAGTGTCTTAAAAACAGGTATTGAAGGCATTTCTTTTAATTCCCGCACCACTCAGCACAGGGCTTTGGATATTTAATGTATGCTAGCTAGTTGAATGGATAAATAAATGAGTGTACGTCCTATATAGTATCTGCGAGCCTGTGGTTAAAAGTGCCATTTGAACACAGTGATGTTTTTACTTGAGAGGCCATGAAAACTTGCATCAGTAAAATTCTGACTCAACTGGGGGTTCACATTAGTGAGATGAAAACGTATTTATTACTTTAGTTCTGTCTTTTACTTCACTTCAGCTGCCAAATTTCATGAGATCCAAGACATCAGGAGGCTAGGGGAAGTCTGCGGTGACATAATAATAGTGTCAGGATTCTGTTGTGCATTTTTTCTAAACTCCCTTTGATATCATAATGTCCTATTTATATCAGTTCATGGAATCTCTTGCTTGAAGATCCCAAATTTAGTTCAGTCATTCAGTCAAGTCCGACTTTTTGAGACCCCATGGACTGGCATGCCAGGCTTCCCCATCCATCATCAACTCCTGGAGCTTGCTCAAATTCATGCCCATTAAGTCGGTGATGCCATCCAGCCATCTCATCCTCTGTCATCCCCTTCTCCTCCTGCCTTCAATCCCAGCATCAGGGTCTTTTCCAATGAGTCAGCTCTTCGCATCAGGTGGCCAAAATATTGGAGCTTCAGCTTCAGTGTCAGTCCTTCTAAAGAATATTCAGAGTTGATTTCCTTTAGGACTGACTGGCTTGATCTCCTTGCAGTGCAAGGATCCCAAATTTCCCTTAATTCTTGGACTATTCCAAGAATTATCCACAATTTAGTTCCTGCTAATGCAAGTCTGTGACATGCCTGTTCCATGCTTGCATTTTTTTCATGTAGATCCAAAGAGTTTCCCTAAACAGAGAATTAAAGTGAAAACTGAGAACTTAACGTCAAGCTGGAGGCTCCAGAAATCTGACAGAAGTATAACTACTGACACCCCTGTGTATCCATTAAGGTTTTCCAGAGAAAAGAGAACCAGCAAGATAGCTTATGTTATAGAAAGAGATTTGCTATAAGGAATTGGCTCACATGATTATGGAGCCTAGCAAGTCGGAATCTGCTGTGTGGGCCAGCACCTGGAGACCAAGGAAAGATGATGGTGTGGATACAGTCCAAAGACAGTCTGCTGAAGGATCTCCTAGTGCTTAGGGAGGCTGTCTTTTTGTTCTACTCAGAATTGCAACTGATTGGATAAGGCCCACCCACCTTGTGGAAAACAGTCTGCTCACTCAGTGTCAATGAGTGTCAATCTCATCCCCAAACACTCTCCAACTGGACACAGATAACTAACCACCACATACTACATTATACGGTCTTGAACAAGGAAAGAGCTTCCAGGAAGAAGAGAGTGTTTGTCACAGGCAGCTCTGGTGCTGGCTGGCATGGTTAGGTACCCAGGGTGGAGTCGGACAGGGAGGTGAGCAGAGAGAACACATGTGCACAAGTGTGCCACGCCCAGTGCCTCTGTGAGGGCTCAACGCCTGTGGACCCCTTCCACTCAGTATATGGGATGGACCTGGGAGCTAGTTATTGAGGCCAAACCCAAACGCCGGAGCTTGTCCCTAAGAGAATGAGCCTGCACTAGGCTACTGCCCTCTTCTTGGATGCCATGGAGTCCGTGAGGACATTAGACAGAGATTCAGTTTAAGACTGCCTGGGTGAATTCGTGATGACGGTCACCTCAGGTCACCTTTGCAGTAGCCCAGAGGAAATATTCAATTTAGGCAAATGTATCAGACATGGGTTTCCCTTTATCAGTCCATGCTGACTGACCTTTAATGAATTAGACAGAAATCTATTCCACATTGCCTGGATAAAGATGTAAGGCTGATGCATAAATCTTGACTTTAAGAAGAGGCAAATTCAAACCAGAGTTTGGAGCTCATGCCTTTCGAGGCCATAGCAAGGGTATTAATGACTCACAGTTACGTAATTATTTGAGCCTATTTCTATCTCAAGAGCCCTGAACTCCATTTCTTTTGCTGTTCATGGTATCAATTCAGACTCTCCGCGTTTGAAGTATTAGAGAAACCCACCGCCTCCCATCCCTGTCCTGTTCAGAATTTGTCAGTGCAGCACTCTGTTGCTCAGAAATCTTTGGCTTTCTTTATTCTCTTGTTTATTTGTGTTCATTTGGTGGAAGAATAACTCATTTATCCCTCACTGAGCCAGTCTGATTGAAAAAAGAAGCACAGAACTTGTTTTCAGTCTGTTCCTTTTAAAACTGTCCCCTCCTTCATCCCAATTCTGCTCTCAAGAGATATGACCATTGTGGAAATTAAATTATAATTAGGGTCAAGGACTTTGAAATAATGACCCTCAGACTGACCCCTCTGTCTATACTCTTAAGTGTCTCCTGGCGGTGCACCCAGCATTGGGTTCTGGGCCATTTTAAACCTGCTTCCAAAATTGCCACCTGACGCTTAACCATCACACAATGGTTTGCCTTAGTAAATGCATCTGTTATATGGTACAGCCCTAAATGCTTTCCTGAAATCCAGATAAATTATGTCTGCTGTTTTGGTAATGTGGCCCAAGAATTCAATTTAGGTGAATTTATCAGACATGGCCCTTTCCTTTATCATTCCATGCTGACCGACCTTTAATAAATTAGAGAGAAATCCATTCCGTATTGGTGGATGTACAATCGGAGGGGAAGAGTAATCGGCACCGGATCTACAAACATGCCCCAGCCTAATTTCCTGCCCTTAATGTGCTCCAGTCTGTGACAGGGCAAGGGGAGGCTCTTTCAAATTGGTTCAGACCCCTGAAGAGGCAAGTGGGATGGGAAGTTAGAGGAAACGTGAGGTTCTTTATGCTCAAGGGGTACAGGGAGGGGAGCACAGCTTGGTCATCTGGGTGGGCTCCGCAATGTTTGGCTTCTGAAAAAAAGGGGATGTGTGGTTCTAAGGTTCTTCCCCATCCCTGAGCCTCAGTTTCCAAAGCGATAAGCTGAAGTTGCTGGGAGAGGCGATCTCTGATCTCTGAAAGGCAGTCTCTCCCCTTTCACCTCTAAGAAAGCTTTCAGTTACCTGCAGATAGAGCAAGAAACAGTGACTTGTACGCCAAGGTCAGATGAGGCTGGCATTCAGATCGGCCTGATGCTTGACTGGGATCCTGGATGGGGATCAAGCTGACTGGGCTCCAATGAAATGGATACAGTTTCGAAGATCAGAGGGATTCGGAAGCAAGCAACGTTAGAGTTCTCTTTCATCCTAGATGTCTTATGAGAAGAAAGAAAATTTGAAAAAGATGCCAGAGATGTTCTTTGTAAACCTTGTCCTTGTAAGGATCCATTTTAATTTCAAGACACTGATACCTGCTGAGTTAGAGAAAACTTAAGCCAACCTGAACTTGAATTTGACAAGATGATCAACAAGAAAATGGTCCATGGTGAAATAACTCCTCAGTGGTCCAAGACTAAACCCCACCCCACGCAAAAATTCTTAGATTCACAATCCTGCTCAGACCCCGTAAAGGATCTAAAAAGTCTTGCGATAAAGGAATCTCTTTAACTTTGTGTAACACAGGAGTTTGTAGACTTATTTGCTATTGGGATCCATTTTGTTTGTCTTTTTTTTTTTTTTTTAATTTAATGCAATGTGTATTTGAATCACTCAGAATGAATATTCCACAGAGGACACTCTGGAAAACGCCTGTATGATATTTCCAGGGATCCCCCTACCTGCTTATGTGTTACGGTCTTTAAGCACATTTTCATTCTTTGGAGGAGTGTCCATCTCCAAAGTGATTTTCAGTCCTTAGAAAATGTTTCCTAATTTGACTCTACACACCTATCTGGGGAGATTCATAAAAACTTGCCAAATGTGAAAATCCTTGATTAAGCTTTTGATATTTAAAGACATCAATTTGGTGTATAAATAACTGGAAAGGTAAGCATTTACTTATGTTAAGACCAAGGGTTGTTTAATAGTTTCCCAGAGCCCCAACTTCTTTGGAGAAAAAGAGTCTGGATTGATGACCCAGAGGAATCTTTGATACGTTGAGCTCTGCACTCGCTGAGCGGCAGACATGCCAGCTGTGCTTGGGGGCTGCCAGGCAGAGGCTGAAGGGCACTGCACTGAGGCTGAAACCCAGAGTGGAGCCCTGAGAAGGTGAGAGTGACTCCTCTAAGCTGGTCCTGGCATGCACACAATAATTGCTAACAGACTACATTTCTCCTCACTCTTTTTCCTCCCCTGCCCCAATTCCTAGCATGTTAACAGCATACTTTATTTCTGAGTTATTAAAAATTACATCTTTCTTATATTGATTCTTGACAGTTGCCAGCTGACCTCTAATTGGTTCCAGGTCTGAGGTTTCAAATTTACTGATTTCCCTTTTGATATTTTAATCTCTCTTCAGTTCCCTCCCCGTCCCCTTCTCTGCTCATTGCCTTGTCTGCAGCAGCTGTGAGGACTCCAGCTCCATGTTTCCTGTGACGTATTTCTTTATAATCTTAAGGGAAATTGCCAACCAGGAAGATGTCTATACTTCTTTGCTCTGCTTTGAGCAACTGCTTTTTACACCAGAGCAAGGGGACTGTGAAGTCCCCAGAGAAGTAATTTGTGGGTGTTGCCCTTCCTCTTGTTCTCAGATGACGCTTGGGAAGCATCATCTGAATTTAGATGCTGCGCCTAAATTTGGATAAGTGTCATCAGAATTTAGCATTTAGAATTCGGCATTGAACCCCAAATAGATCATAGGATAAAATGAGGTATAGAAATGTACAAATGCAGTGAATGCATTCTGACTACTTTGGGAAAGTGGGATTGGGACTGATGTGTGGGAAAGTGAACCCACCAGTTCAGGCACATTGGGCTTTGAGATGACAGTGAGCCCAGTGAGATTAGAGAATGTGTCTGTTAAGTGTTATATCCTCAGTGCCTGGTACAGCTTGACGCTAACAGTAGACACTGAATAAACATATGATGAGCTGAGTATGGATTTTCTTCTTTATTGTCATGACCCTGTTCAACAATCAGAGTTTGGGACAAAATTGAAAAATAAAATCTAGCAGGAAACTTCTGCATTTCTCTCAAATGACTTTCCTACTCTTTGTGGCTCAGCTGGTAAAGAATCCGTTCGTGATGCGGGAGACCTGGGCTTGATCCCTGGGAAGATCCCCTGGAGAAGGGAAAGGCCATCCACTCCAGTATTCTGGCCTAGCGAATTCCACGGACTGTCTAGTCCTTGTGGTTGCAAAGAGTCAGACACGACTGAGTGACTTTCACTTATTTAGCACCATTTTAGCAGTTTCTTTCTTTGGCCCAAGAGAATATTCCTAAAGTGATATCAGCAAAATTTTCCTTTCAGAATACATATTCTGAGTATACAGATCCATAGACTGTTTGGACTTTGGGTCAGGTGAATTCAATGCTTTCATTTTGCAGCGCCACAGTGATGTTCTTGGAAGTGAAATAATTTCCTCAAGTGAGTCCTGGGCTGCAGTGGAGCCTGGGTGAGCACTCCATCCACAGAGTGAATGTCCATTGAGAGCCTACTTTGGGCAAGACCTAATTCTACTCACAGACAAATAAGAGAAAATATGACTCATCCTGTGGTTTATATTGTCTTCTAAGCACTTATGCAACCTACTAGGTTAACCAAAATTGAACAGTTTGGAGTTTTTGTATTTACAGGAGTTAATAGATTCTCTTTTCAAGATATCAAGGGAAGACTGAAAATAAAGGTAGCATTTGCCTTAGTAAGAAGAGTCCGATCAGACCCCTCTTTCCTCATGATCATGGACTGTTTCTCATATGACTTGATGTTCCTAGCACCTTTGTCAGTCCTTTTTACACAGAAATGACTCAAGAAGCATGACGATGAATGTGAATTGACAATATGGTGGATCTGTCCATTTGAGCCCAAGTTGTGTACACACTGGATCCACACAGTAATTTAGGCAAGTCTGGTGGGTCTATGAGACCAGCCTCCTTGCAATTATCTGGGCAAAGGTATCTATAGGAAGGTTCTATGATTCTGACAAGACGGATGGAAAGACAGGTTATATGGCAAATAGCATATTGGAAGTTATCCAAGTCAGCCCTCTGGGGTTTGAAAAAACTGCTTTGATAAGGGATTTGGTGCCTTGGTTTGGTTTCCCAGAGACTGACCCTGAGATTTAGGCGCAAGTAATTTATTTGAGAAGGAAATGGCAACCCACCCCAGTATTCTTGCCTGGAGAATCCCAGGGACAGAGGAGCCTAGTGGGCTGCTGTCTATGGGGTTGCACAGAGTCGGACATGACTGAAGCGATTTAGCAGCAGCAGCAGTTCATTCGAACGGTGAAATTAGCATCAGCTGAAGAATAGGGAAGTGATTCGGGGAAGAAGGGAATCCCTGGTGGCTCAGCAGTGAAGAGTCTGCCTGCAATGCAGGAGACACAGGTTCAATCCCTTGATCAGGAAGATCTCCTGGAGAAGGAATGGCTACCCACTCCAGTACTCTCCCTTGGGAAATCCCATGGACAGAGAAGCCTGGCAGGCTACAGTCTATAGGGTCACAAAGAGTCGGTCATGACATGGCAACNAGGAAATGAATTATTTAAACCTTCAGTAAATGGAAATAAATAATAAAATGACAAATTTTAAAAAACCACATACATACAATAGAGAAAATCACCAAAACCCAAAGTCAGTTTCTTAAAAAGATTTACAGAATTGATAAGTTGCTGGCAAAACTTGTTAGGAAATACAAAACAAATGGTTGGTATCAATACTGAAAAGGACAACATGACTACAAATCTTAAAGACATCAAACGATAGTAACAGGGTATTATAATAAATTTGACACTAACATATTTAGCAATTTGGATAAAATGTACAAACCTCTTAAATAAATATTACTTACTACATACAACTAAAAATAGAATTAAAACTCTGAGCAGTCTAAAGATCCATTTAAAAATGAAATTTGCTATTCAAATTACAAGTCAGCTCTTTCATAAAAATGAATGCAGAAACTTTTAAGCAAAATGTCAGAAAATGGAAACCAGTGATATGTAAAAAGAATAATACAATACAGCTAATAGACTTTACTTTGGTTTTGGAAGGTTTTCACATTAGAAAAATCAACTAACATAATTCACTATGTTAACAGAAGAAAAACATTAAAAAAGCAAACCACTTCAACAGAATAAAAGAAAGCATTTGGCAAAATTCAATATCTATTCATGATGAAAATTCAGAGCAAAGTAGAAATAGGAGAGAACGTTTTTAATTTGACAAATAAAAATGTTATAGTCAATGGTGAAATACTGAAGACTTTCTCCTTGCGATCAGGAGTGCATATAGTAAGATTCAATTTATTAATATATAAAATACAAAACAAGAAAAGTTAACCTATCTGTGTTAGAATCCAGGATAGTAGATTGCCTTCTCCAGGAAGGGAGCAACAGGAGGACTCATGGGGTGCTGATACTGTCTGGTTCTTGATCTGTTGTGGGTATACAATTATATTCACTTTTTGAAAATTTATTTATCACTTACTTAAAATTTATATGTATAAATGCACAAGTTTCAACAAAAATTGATTTAAAAATATTCAGATGAAAATTAAAAACAAACAAAAAAACCCCCAAGTATTTCAAATAGGTGGCATTCTCTTATGAGAGAGCAGTTGGATTTCTCAATGCTCAGGGCCGTTGTTTGCCATCATGTTGACCCAGCCATGACAAAGGCTGAATGATGAACATATTAAGATCTATTTAGAGAAGTCGAGCTCCTTGGACAATGGGAAACCATCCAGGTCTTTCATCAGTTTCCTTATAGTTAAGTGAACTTTTCTGTCATCCTTTCCAGTCATCGGATAATACAGTTCTATTTCAGGAAACTTTCCTACTGCATGTAACTGTCCTGTTACTCTCCAAAGGAAAAGACTAGTGAACTATCACAGATCTNATCCAGGTCTTTCATCAGTTTCCTTATAGTTAAGTGAACTTTTCTGTCATCCTTTCCAGTCATCGGATAATACAGTTCTATTTCAGGAAACTTTCCTACTGCATGTAACTGTCCTGTTACTCTCCAAAGGAAAAGACTAGTGAACTATCACAGATCTGTTTCTCATTGTCCTGCCCCTGATGGGGTAGGAGGGCAACACTAAAAACAAAACGGAAAAATCCAAAGCTCTTGAAGAACTCTATCCAAACCAGGTAGAGCAGAAAGTAAGACAGCCTCAAGGGTCCTCTGGTCAAAACACATTCTCAGGAACTTCCAGTCCAAGAGCAGTAGCTTATGCCTGAGGCACGGACTTTTGAAGCTGGTATCCAAGGAATATTCTCCAAACAAGTTGCACATCTTCTGTCTAGACCTAGGCACAGAGTGCCTTTCCAATGTCATTGCATTCTAGCATCTGTTCAGGAGCTCCTGCAGACTTGCTAGTGGTCAGGTAAAGTGCTGGCACATTTGCAACAGGAGTTGTTGACTCCTTATTTTCTTAGAATGGAAATCCAGTCAGCCAGCTTTAGCAGGACAGACGCTGTGGCTTTTTCCCTTTTTCTTAGCAGGCAACATGATTTCAATAAGCTAACTTCCCATTTCTCCAAGAAGTTCTCTTTAACTTACTGTAATTCACAGCCCTTTATACCGTCTCTGAACTCTGAAAGCACATAGGAATGAGGTTCAGCTTAGACAATGGCTGTCTTCACCCTCTCTCTCTCTCTCTCTCACACACACACACACACAGCTTGGAACCCAGCATTCTCTACAGATGTAACATTTGTGTAACACCGAGTTTCTCAGGATGGCCCACAAGGCCGGCATGATATACGTACAACCAATAGCTCTGTATTTGTAGTCTGCTTAAAACCTCTGTCTTTTTATTGTGANCCCTCTCTCTCTCTCTCTCTCACACACACACACACACAGCTTGGAACCCAGCATTCTCTACAGATGTAACATTTGTGTAACACCGAGTTTCTCAGGATGGCCCACAAGGCCGGCATGATATACGTACAACCAATAGCTCTGTATTTGTAGTCTGCTTAAAACCTCTGTCTTTTTATTGTGACATTTAGCAGGAGACACAAGCCTTTAGGGTTCTGCCTTGACCTAACAGAGCTCCACCTGTCCTTGGAGATAGAGGATAATATTCTCCCTGACCTGCTCTAAACTGCTCACTGTTACTGACAGTCCCAAAGCAATCAGGCTCCTCCCTAGTTCTCTGACATTTTTGCTCACTCCATTCTTTCCCTCTTTGATTACTGTTCAACCACACTGACCTTTTATCTCTTCTCAAATATACCAAAGATGTTCTTGTCTCCACCCTTTGTACTTGCTCTTCCCTCTGCCTGAAATGGTCCCTCCTAAGACTTTCATTTGACTATCTATCTCCTTCTTATTCCCTCTTGGAAGAAATGGCAACCCACTCCAGTATTCTTGCCTGAAAAGTCCCATGGACAGAGGAGCCTGGTGGGCTACAGTCCATGGAGTCACAAACAGTCAGACACGACTAAGCACTTAAGCACACACACGCATGCACCCCTTCTTATTATTTAAATGTCAGCTTAAGCATATCTCCTTAGAAAGACCTTCCTGCTGCTGCTGCTGCTGCTGCTAAGTCACTTCAGTCATGTCTGATTGTGCGACCCCATAGACGGCAGCCCACCAGGCTCCTCCATCCCTGGGATTCTCCAGGCAAGAGCACTGGAGTGGGCTGCCATTTCCTTCTCCAATGCAGGAAAGTGAAAAGTAAAAGTGAAGTCGCTCAGTTATGTCCAACTCCTAGCGACCCCATGGACTGCAGCCCACCAGGCTCCTCCGTCCATGAGATTTTCCAGGCAAGAGTGTTGAAGTGGGGTGCCATTGCCCTCTCCTGACCACCCAATAAATCTGAAAGTCATTCTCTAGACTTTCCCTAGTTTAAATAACTTATTTCTACTGCTTATGGTGTATGCACCCTCACTTTATTGCACAGTGCCTGACATGCAACTGCAAGTTCTTTGAGAAGCAGAGGCCAAGGATTAGACACCCAAGGAACATATTAGTGGAAACACCTATGAAGGATAACATAGAGGAAGCTGAAAGAAGGCTGGGAGAGGTTTCAGACTGTGACACCGGTCACAGGAGGCTAGTGAAAGGAGAGAAGGAAGGAAGGGAGATTGGGTAGGAAGAGCCTCAGACCATGATACAGTTCTGAGCAAGTTTTGGCCAGACTGAGGGTGGGGCCCACACAAAGGTTGCTCCCTGGGGAAACCCCATATTGGGCAGGAATGGCCTCTGTCCAGAACCCCCAGCAAGCTCAGATTGTGGCAGAAAGTGGTCTCTGGGAGGTTGGATCCACAGTGAATCCAAAGGCACAGTATGTGTGACTGTCATCCACCAAGGTCCCCAGGAAGGTTCCCTGGAGAGAGAGAGGGCCGAGTGGTGGACTTCTGGGGCCTTCCCATCAGCTTATAGATATTTGCTGACAAGTGAAACGGTAGATAAATACATGGAGGAATCTCTGAAGTCCACACCGGAGGCACCTTCATGACCTAACTGGACAAACTGTCGAGTTCTTCAACTGGTCTCCTGCAGGGCTGGCTCTTTCTTATCACGTCTATAGACAGGACACACGTGCATGCTGTGTCTAGGTCAGGGATCATGTCTCTGCTTGATACCTCATGATGGAGACGTTAATTGATCTATAAATTAACTTTTTAAAAATTATTGTTAGTATTCTTGTTTTCTCTAGCCAGCTTACAATGCTAATCCTTTTCCTGTTTCCGCCACAGTTCTTAGCAGCATGCTAGGCACAGTGAAGTTCTAAAGTAAAGGTCTCAACCTCAAAAGCCTACTGAGCCAGGCATGCTATGGCATTGAGTGAAGAAGGCCTGGCGTGGAGTGGTAGGGACTGATGAGTGGAGTGCGCTTGGCCAAACCAGATGGGATGACTGCTATAGAAGGGTAGCCAATTATTGCCAGGTGGGTATGCAGACTCTGAGCTACCAAATCAGACGATGCCAGAAATCTGGATTTTTTTACATGACATCTTCTGATTTTTCAAATGTTGGGAACTAATTAAATATTTCTTAAACACTCTGCAGGCCAACACTAGCCTGGCCAAGCAAAACATGCCTATGTGATGATTTGGCCACCAGTAGTCTCTGTTCTAGATCTCAGTTGACAGACAACATTTCTAGATCTTTAAAAGTCACCGTTTTCTTTAAAAAGCTTTGTGGCATTTATTCTTGGAAATCTTTTCAGAACCAGCCAATGACTCGCCATTTATGTCACTACCCAGTATCTTGGATTCAGAGAGCATAGAAGAGAATTGACCATAAATGTCTGAGTCACAAAGGTCATGGAACTCCTGGGGCTGGGGGGATATCCTCCATGAAATACTAGGTGACAGACATCACATTGCCAGTGTGTGAGCCAGTTTGCCAGAAGAGCAAGGCTAAAGATAAACAGATGGATCTCACTCCCTACCCAAAAGGAGCACAAAGTGGCCTCGGAGGAGGGAATTCTAAGGCAAGTTTCACTTTCTACATATGTTATGACCCAAAGCTAGAAAATCTTTTTTTTTGTAGTAAGCCACATGATTAGAAATTCCAAAAGGTAAAAGGTAATAAAAACAACGGTAAAACTCATTAGCTGTTCAAAACGGTGGTGATGGATTAGTCACTAAGTTGTGTCTGACTCTTGCAAGCCCATGGACTATAGCCTGCCAGGCTCTTCTGTCCATGGGGATTCTCCAGGCAANTTTTTTTTTGTAGTAAGCCACATGATTAGAAATTCCAAAAGGTAAAAGGTAATAAAAACAACGGTAAAACTCATTAGCTGTTCAAAACGGTGGTGATGGATTAGTCACTAAGTTGTGTCTGACTCTTGCAAGCCCATGGACTATAGCCTGCCAGGCTCTTCTGTCCATGGGGATTCTCCAGGCAAGAACATTAGAGTGAGTTGCCATGCCTTCTACAGGCGGATCTTCCCGACCCAAGGATCGAATCCTGGTCTCCCACATGGCATAAGGATTCAAATCCTGATTCTTAATATAGTGATCATCTTCAACCCTCAGTCAGGATGCACTCCAGGTTTGTGGTGTCGATGGTGACTCTTTCTTGGGTTATCCGAAGAATGAAGAAATCATAGATTTTAATAAATCCAGAGGAATTGAAACATTTGCCAGAGTTTGACATGTCATAGAAATATAAGTTCTTGGATTCACATGCTTATCCACAAAGTTGTTGGAGGGAACTGCTGTGCTCTTAGATTTACAAAAGGCTGCTAAAGAGTAGCTTGTGCTACTTTTTCAGAGGAAATCTTTGTTCCTTAAAATTGTGACTCTAACCCAACAATGCTGACAATCTGCTTCTGAAGTTGCAACACTGTTCTCACTGATAATCCCAAAATGCTTCACATTAATTTTTAATTTTTATTGCATAATGATTGCCTTCTTTAAAAGTTATCTGTCCAGTTTTAACATAAATGAGCAAACTCCAGAAAGTACAGAGATGCTCATTGCTCTCTCTCCCTCTCTCGACATTTCAGGTTCAATGTACTTTTGCGTTTTGTCATAACCGTAAGAAAGCACCACGATGTAAACAAGCACTTGGACAAATTGGCTTTCTCGGCCCTTCGGTTCCCAAAAGTCTTTGATCTGAGGAAGCAGCTCAGTAAATGTCGTCATCCAGTTTCCCCATCTGATGGCATAAAAATAAATGGTATCTGCCACACGCTGGTTTAACTGCTCCCAAATATCTCATAAACTGGTGGTGTCTGTGGGGACTGGCTTGGAGAACACTCACAACTGGAATCACTTGCTGCATCACGTCACACAGTGGCCTTGCCCACAGAGGTGCTGGCCCAACCTCGCGGGATGAGGCAGTGCTGGTCTGGCACACCAGCCTGCGCTATTGACTGCAACCAAGTGTCAAGCTGCCTCTTCTCCCTTTTCGCCACAATGGTGCCCCCAGTGGCAAGTGAACCCATCTTTTCCATGCGTAGACCAAACTTCTCCAACTCATCATGGGCATGCAGTTAGGGCTCAATAGCTGGACTAAGTCAGTAATTAATGACACACGCATATATCCATATGTATAAGGATCTGTACCCATACCACTGCGAGATGTAGCATTCCTGTAGCCTAGTCCAGAAGACTGTCCTCCGACCTAAACTTCTAGACTCTCTTTTTAAAAATTTATTTATTTTAATTGGAGGCTAATTGCTTTACAGTATTGTAGTGATTTTTGCCAAACATTGACATGAATCAGCCGTGGGTGTACATGTGTCTCCCATCCTGACACCCCCTCCCTCCTCCCTCCCCATCCCATCCCTCAGGGTCTTCGTTTTCATTCTACAAATATTTAGTGAAAATATACCATGCCCAAATGCCTACATTCACCTATTACTTGTTGAGTCTTTCATGGTCAACCTCAATCTCTTTCCAACAACAGCACAAATAGGACAGANCTTAGTACATATTTTTAATACATTTGAACTTGACAACGCCCCTATGAAGTGGACACGCTTAACACATCCACATTACAGATGAGGAATCAGAGACTTAGGGGTTATAAGCGATTTGTAAATGGAACGCTGAGATTCAAATTGATCTGATTACTTAGTGCTCTTAGATATTTGACTCTTCTTGATCCAGAATCTTTGACTTCTCAAAGCATGCCAAAGTTGATCTCCTATACTTCCCGCATACAGACCGACACTGGCGGGCACATGTAGGAATATGCCTACGAGCAGAGACTGTCGAGCTTTAATTCTGCCGTTGGTGATACCGTGCTGTTCATATCTGTTTTGAATAATGAGGTCAAAGAGGGTAGGGATCAAGTTGTTCCTGCTACCTCTGTACAGAAGTGAGTCACAGTAGGTGACACAGTAAACTGACCTTTACGTATATCTGAGTTCTATAAAAATTAGCTCCATAAACAGCTTCTGGCTTTTCTCAGCTCACCACAACGGCCACAGTGAGAGGGAGGCAGGTGAAGGTGGCCCACCCAAGACAGAGCCCCACATCTTTCCGTGGTTACCTTACTTTGTTCCCCAGGCATATGTAACTAAATTGTCATTCCCCTGCACTCCTCAAACCCTTCTTCCAGGTATGGCATTTCCTCTGAAGCAAATTGAGCTCAAAGAGAACAGCGACCTCACAAAAATAAAAAATATGAAGCTGGAACTTGGCATCCAATTAGATTCCACTCATTATAAACCAAAATTATTTCAGAGGGAATCTACGTGTTTTTCATTCTTCTTTTGCTTATTTACCTGAAATCTGATAGGGACTTCACAGAACCACTGACCTCTCTCCGAAACGCACATGCCACATGCTGGTTGAAGGTAGTGGTGGAAGTGGGACTTGCTCTGGGGTAAGAATACCTGAAATGGACCCTAAGCCATCACTTCCAGCACGTGACCTTGGCCAGGGACCTCACCTCCTCATGCCGACTCAGGCTGTTGACAGCATTCGGTGTTATTCCTGTCTCTTTAAGAATTTCCCACAACAGTTTGTTGTGATCCCCACAGTCAAAGACTTTAGTGTAGTTAATGACTGTCTGTTTTGGGACTATCAGCTCTCCCTTCTCTCTGATCCTTGTTCTTCTTTTGAAACATTCATAGTGATTGACTTTAGGAGCTGATGGGATATGGTGTGAAAAGAACAAGCAAGCAGCACCACCCCTCACAGGTTGGCATCTGCCCGAGGAACGAGGCTTGATCTTCTTCTGTTCCACTGGTTCCTCCCATACTCATTCCATCTGCTTACAGCTCCCTGGAACCTTCATGCTGCCAATCACCTTCTGGTCTTATCCTTCTGCTTAGAAACCTTTCCTTGATTATAAGTAAACAGACAGGCAAACAAGCAAACAAATATTTGAAGTCTCAATCAAGCCGTTACCTTCTTCGTGTCTCTTTCCCAACCACCTTCTCCTTCAACCAAAGACCAACTTGACCAAGCCTTTCCTGGCACTCACCGCAGCTGGTTTAATAAACACTGTGCAGAGTTCACTGATGTGGGTGGTGGGAACAGCTGTAACACCTCTTTACTCTTGCCATGGAAATGTCTATATTTCTGAATGATCTAGAATGCTTTGCAGAAGATAATCTATCTTAATGATCTCAGCTTCCCCAGAACCTAGCAAAGTGCTTGCGATATAACAGTAATCAGTGTTTGTTAAAGGAATGAATGAAAGAATGAGTGAGGTTTAAATCTCTCTTGACTCTCTTCATAGAGTCAAGTAGCGTAGAGTTGACATGGACATCTAAGATTGTAGGGTTGGCATCTACAATCAAACTCATTTTACCACTTTGGGGGAGAGGCACAAACTTTTNACAGTAATAAGTGTTTGTTAAAGGAATGGATGAAAGAATGAGTGAGGTTTAAATCTCTCTTGACTCTCTTCATAGAGTCAAGTAGCGTAGAGTTGACATGGACATCTAAGATTGTAGGGTTGGCATCTACAATCAAACTCATTTTACCACTTTGGGGGAGAGGCACAAACTTTTAATGACAAGGTTTCCTGGCAGATTTATTTTGTTCCTTCTTCTTACTTCTGTGTCTAAGAGCATTTGGATCAGTATATACCAGTAGGAGATGCTTAATAAATGTTTGATGAATGAATAGAAGATCCAACAGATTTCATTTTCAGCAAAAAGATCTCAGTGGCATCCCCAGAGAAAATGGCTCCATGGTCTACAGCCTGGATGGACAATGACTGTCAGGGACAGATNCTTCTTCTTACTTCTGTGTCTAAGAGCATTTGGATCAGTATATACCAGTAGGAGATGCTTAATAAATGTTTGATGAATGAATAGAAGATCCAACAGATTTCATTTTCAGCAAAAAGATCTCAGTGGCATCCCCAGAGAAAATGGCTCCATGGTCTACAGCCTGGATGGACAATGACTGTCAGGGATAGATAATTCCTAGGAGATGGAACAGAGGCTGCTACCCTGATAACTTCAACACCAGTCAGAGGCAATAGCCATTCTGAGGATGAATCCATGGAATAAGAAGCCTGAGAGGAACATCTCTGCTCCTTCAAAATGAGTACAATATTTTGAGTGATATTAATACTCTTTCTTTTCTATCTTAAGTATTTATGATCAGTGTTCTACTCAATAAAGTAAGGTTATCACAAAGTAAAAAATAAATGGAAAATTGTTATGGCAATGTTGATGTTCAAACATTTGCAGCAAGACACAATAGCCTTGAAGGCAGGCATTATGAAACTGGAATTTTCTAAATGACTCTGATGTCCATTTAACATATCAAACTAGTCCTGATGGAACACATTATACGGTTTTATGTAGCACAGAGAAGGAGACCCCCAAAGAAAACTTCACTCCTCCAAGGCCAAGGGCTTGTAGAGAGAAGATGATGGAGCAATGAGTTCAGGGAAATCAGGAAGAATATCTGGATGTTTCCTCTCTGGGTCATCAGAGCCTCATGCAGTGAGGAGGGCTAGTGGATAGGCTGAGAACGTTTGTGAGAGCACAAGGACTTTTGACCTATCTTTTGTTTTGGATGGAGACAACTGATCCTGAAACTCTATGGAGAGTCCTACGAATTCAGAGTATTTGTGAGTGGGATATGCCGGTGGATAAAGGGACTGGCGTGTGGGTCTGAGCTTTTCCCGTTTTCATCTGGCCTGACTGCTCCTTTGTGAACCCACAGAACTGACCTAGGTTGCTGGGGTGACTGAGATGAGCCTGCCGCATCAGGACAGCATTGTTGACAGCTACGACCTGGCAGAGACTCAAAGCGTCTTCATTAGCAGGAGTGGGGTAGGCAGTGGGGCTTAAGTCTGCAGGGAGGGGCCCCAGGCTGTGAGCAAGCCAAGCAGAAATAGACCAAAAGTACTCCAGCCACAGATGTCAGCTGCGGGTGCCAGCTGTGGACACCAGCCACAGGGTGGTGCCAAGCATTCCTCAGCAGACACCAGGCACCTCACACCCAGGCACAAGTGCAAATCCAGGGGTTCCCCTCCCCCAGGGTCATGGGCTGCAGGAGCCGGAGAGAGGAGCAGGAGAGGGAGATGAGAGTCCAGACAAAGTGAGGAGAAAAACAAGTGAATCTAAGGATTCTGTGTAAATGGTTGGGCAGAACTAACCTGAAGACTAAACTGGACTAAACGGAGTTGTTTTCTTGCTACTTAAGGCAGGTGGAGGGCTCATGAAAATAGTCAGATGAGAAATAAAGAAACTAATCAGGAAACCCCACCACTCCCAGACAGGTTTGGTCCTTAGCAGCTCTGTCATGGGGCTCAGGAGGTGAGATGCTAAAGGGAGAAGCGATTGCACTAGGCATCACGCCAGGAGGGTTTCCAGGGGCTTGGGATGCAGACGTTGCTGGGCTATCACATCTCCATTGCTTTCTTTCTTGCCTCAGCCTTCTCTACCCCTTCTTAACGCCCTCTCCCATCCTCATTTCTCTTATCTCTTGAGTTTTCCTTTCCTCTCAAGAGAGGAAATGCATGCAGATGGGAAGCTGAATCAGAATGGTGTTTCTGTGAGCTTTTTGGATGTTTAGAAGGAGTGAGGTTGAACTACACAAACCCTCGGGAAGCACCTCTCTGATAGTTATGTGTGCTGCATGCTGTGCTTAGTCGCTCAGTCGCGTCTGACTCTTTGCAACCCCATGGACTGTAGCCTGCCAGGCTCATCTGTCCGTGGGGATTCTCCAGGCAAGAATACTGGAGTGGTTGCCATGCCTTCCTCATAGATGGAGGTTGCCATGCCTCCGAAGAACCTTACGATGGTATCACTGACTGAGCACTTATTTCCATTTTGCAGTCCAGGGAGCAATTGGAAAACGAATGAGAAAAGCTCTTTAGAGGACGTTTCGCTGATGAATACGTGAATGAAGAAACCCTCAAAAAGTTTAGCAAGTGGAACATTCCTGACGCAGTACGTTAACTGGAGTAACCTAATATAATAACGGCCATAAGGAAAAAACAAGTCACGCTCCCCAGAGCCCATCTATAGCCATAGAAAGAAGATGTGGAACTTTAAGTAAATAATTAATTGGAATGATCCAAAGCGTTGTTTTGACTAATCGTGGGGTCTCTATATGGAAATATGAGCTGCTTTGCTTGAGGGTTTCCTCACACAAAATGATCCTCCTTCAGTGAAACTTCTGACTGCTTAGTAAGTGGCAAAGTCTTGGAAAGCTGGAGAGGGAATTGAAACCAAGCAATTTCAGGGCCCATCTGCCTGATGGAGACAAAGAGATCCTGTTCCTTACCTCTCTGGCCTCTTTTTATTTGTGTGAACTTTTAATTCACAAAGATTGTTTAAAGTCAAACTCAGTTTGATGCAGTTTTGAGTCATATAAGGGTGTGAGGATGGAAAGCTTTGCATTAAACTGATCTCTCTCCTTAGACATGAATTTGTGGACTTCATAATCTATTAATCAATGATCGGTCAGAAGTAGCATTAATTGGGCTCCTACTATATATCAGGCCTTATAGTACTTATTCTTCACATCTGTCTTATTTAATTTAATCCTCACCACAATTCTAGGGGTGGAATAGGGTCTCCATTTTACAGATAAAATATCATTTGGTGACCTGAAAAAGAAAATAAAATTATTCTAAAAAAATAAAAAGAATCACTTGGACCAGCCCTTGCAAAAATTTCCGAGTTACCAATATAAATGCTTCTCCTTTCTTCTAAAACCTCCAGGTAGAGAAGCTCCCGTGACTTCTCAGTGTGATCCACTTCAGCAATAGTCCTCTGAAGATATGGAACATAATTTCACATTTTCCTCTTTAGGCCCCTGGCTTCTTACTACTTTTTGTCCTGTGCACAGCAGCACATGGGCTTTCCATGACCAGATCACATCGGAAAAGTGGCAAAGGACAGGAGGGAAACTGAGTAAACTTCAGGGCCTTGAGCCTTCTTACATAATTCTGAAATATGTTCTTCTTATTATGAAAGTAATTTAAAAATTTATTGGAGTTCCCTGCTGGCTCAAACAGTAAAGAATCTACCTACCAAGACCTGGGTTTAATCCTTGGGTTGGGAGGATCCTCTGGAGAAGGAAATGGGAGCCCACTCCATTATTCTTGCCTGGAGAATCCCATGGACAAGAGGAGCCTGGCAGGCTACAGTCCATAGGGTCACAAAGAATTGGATGCGACTGAGTGACTAACACACACACACACACACACTTTACAATGTTGTGTTAGTTTCTGCCATACAGAGAAGTGAACCAGCTATACACACACATATATTCCCTCCCTCGTGGGCATCCCTCCCACCCCTCTAGGTCACCACAGAGCACCGAGCCAAGCTCCTTGTGCTTTATAGCCAATTCCTACTGGCCATATATCTCACACATGGGAGAATATACATGTCACTCCCAATCTCCAATTCATCCCACGTCTCTCCCCCTGCTGTGTCCACACATCCATTCTCTGCTTCTGTGTCTCTATTCCTGCCCTACAAATAGGTTCATCTGTATCATTTTTCTAGATTCTACATTCGTGCGTTAATACATGATATTTGTTTTTCTCTTTCTGACTTACTTCAGTGTGTATGACTAGGTCCATCCATGTCTCTACAAATGCCCTAACTTCATTCTTTTCTATAGCTGAATAATATTGCATTGTATATATGAACCATGTCTTCTTAAAGTACTGCTGCTGCTGCTAAGTCGTATCAGTCATGTCCAACTCTGTGCGACCCCATAGAAGGCAGCCAACCAGTCTCCCCCATCCCTAGGATTCTCCAGGCAAGAACACTGGAGTGGGTTGCCATTTCCTTCTCCGATGTATGAAAGTGAAAAGTGAAAGTGAAGTCATGTCCGACTCTTGGTGACCCCATGGACTGCAGCCTACCAGGCTCCTCTATCCATGGGATTTTCCAGGCAAGAGTACTGGAGTGGGGTGCCATTGCCTTATTTTAAAAAGAAAGATATTGTGTAATGCATGATGAAGAAAGTGAGGTTGTCCTGAAATTCCACCTTCAAGGGATTGCCAGTAACCTTTGGTCTTTAATGAAGAACTGGCTGGAGAAGTATTGCTCAGTCATTGATCTCTGCCACAGCAAGAAAAGCACAGGACTTTGGTCAGTTGCGATAGTGAAAAGAACACAGTTTGGGAGCCAGACAAACCTGGGATTGAATCTCAGGTTTGATCTTGGACAAGTTATGTCAGTTCTCGGATTCTCAGCTTCCTGGATGTCAAATGGGTGATGACAGCACTCATTCATAAAGCTCGGAGAGGCCTGAATAGGATGTATGCAAAGCTCTCAGCAAGGTGAATGGCACAAAGCAGGTATTTAATAATTGCTTTGACAGAATATCACAGAGAAGCAAAAATTTCTGCAAAAAAAAATTACTGGTGCTGAGAAAATTCCCCAACATCTACTTTTCCTCCCACTGAGTTAATGGCTAGACTTCAGGTGTATAAGTTACAGAATAGGCTCTCGATAAAAGTTTGTTGATTTTTAACACAAGTTGCCTATTAGAATTTTCTTCTGTGTATATGTTCTTTATTGAATGATTGAAGCTACTCATAATACAGTGAACCCTCAAATTATTAATATCTTAAGATACATTTTCAGACTCTTAAAATAAATTCTACTTCTGTAGTGACAGTTGCCCAACCTCACTTTTGGTACATTGATAAACTGGAACGTTGAAGCTGCCCCTGGGGGGAGAGAGTGATGCAATGTGAGAGTCATGGTGTGAAGAAGGTGTTTCTTCCTAATGAATGCCCAGCTATCCTGCTTGGTTTTGTTGAAAAGTAGGACTCCAAGCCTCAGCCTCTGTGACTGCCAAGATCCTGTCACTCTGTATGTATTCGTTTCCAGTTGTGGCCCCACGATGCCTCTTCAAACCAATTATCCTGCAACAATTGATCACATCCCATGCCCATCACTGCATTTGAGAGCTGGACAGAAATACTGCCCAACAGATGATCCAAGCAGGGGCCAGAAGCTTCAAGTGCAACACCTCTCAACCCACTTGCTAGTGTGGGACGTGCCCTAGGTGCAACTTAACAACTCTGTAGGTGGTAACAAGGCTGAAGTGCTGAAAGACTCACTGCTTCTTGCCTGCGGATGACCTCAGGACTTGAGAGCACTTGCGTGTCTGGACTCTTCTTCCTCAGATCCCTTGTGTCCCCAGCAAACAAGCAAACATGTTTGTTAATTGTCTGTCTCCATCTAGCTGGAATGTAAGCTCCAAAAAAGGGCAAGGCATTTGGTCTGCTTTTTTTATTGCTATAGCTCCAGTTCACAGATGTGTGTCTAATATATGATGGGGTCTCAATTTATGTTAGTTGAATGGAGAATCCAACAGTGATGACTTGGCTTAGTTTTTCTCAAGGAAAGAGAGGTCCTGACAGAAATAAGCAAATGGTAAATTTGCTGACTGTGGGAATTTGTTTATTAAAGCACGAGACACTCAGAGGACCTGTCTTATCATTATAAGAGGTGTTTATTCTGAAATATAGCCACAGTGAGGTATATTTGATGTCCTTTAAGGCTCACAAGGAGAAAAATGTGCTCATTTTTTAATTGAATTTTACTATTCTTACTCAAGTTTTCGAACGGCCACATGGATCATTTTCATAAAAATTGAATTTCAGTAGTGAGTCTGTCAAAAGAAACATAGTTTATGCCATAGAATTTAATGTGAGTTTATTTTTTGCATTTCAAAACAGAGGAGTGATTTGGGGAGGTTCTAGAAATATTTTGCCCTCTGATGAAATCTGAGGATCAAAACTGAAAGATAATCTTTCTTCATTTCTTAATAAGGACTTACTTCCTGTTAAATTTAGCCGTGACTCTGACCATGCCAAACACCTGTTGCTTTTCCTCCCAGCACTTGTCTTCACCTGGCTTATGTTCCAAATGTTGCTGCTGGATGTGAGTTTACCTGTTGAATTGTTTAACATCATCTCTCTTAAATTGTAAGCAGGGATTTTCATCAGTTTTGTTCACGCTGCCTCCCCAGCACCTAGAATAGTGCCTGGAATATGGTAAGTGCTAGTGTAGCTGCATCAAATAAACAAACTAATTAAAATGTACATTACATATCCGAATATCTGTGCAAACGTATCTTGGAAAGGAAGTGATGGCAACAATAGGCCTGGGCACCCAGGGCACTCGCTGGAACCTGGGACATTTGGACATGGGAGTAAAATCAGTCCAAATCCACTCTCTCTAGGTTTTTTTTGCTATCAGGCACTGAATCTCCCTCAGCTTGGTTCTGAGCCTTGCAAAATGGGAATAATTATAGCCACTTAAGGAGTTATGGAGATTACATGAGAAGAGGATGCAAATGCACTTTGCAAAATCTGCTGAAACTTACAGAAGCTTCAGATTTCCTTACGTGTTGTGTACACATGTCTGTTGATGGAGTGGGTGATTGGGTTACACTAATCCATTGCTTAACTCAACCACTCTGCTGAAGAGGCTTACTAATGGACGCTCAGTTGTCATGGCAGGTGCATAAAGGGAGATGCCTTTCCCGTGAAAGACCAGGGATCAGAGGCCAGTCAGAACTCCCCAAGGGGCTTTTTAAAAATTGTATATTCCGAGGTGTGGTAAGCTGTATGCTCGTTCACATTTGCTTGTATCCTTTGCCACCCTCAGGCTGCCATATATACCATGCTTTCCTGGAGTTGATGTTTGGTTTTCATCCCCCAAACACTGGGCGCGGCCATAGATTTGCCCTTAGTCGATGAATTATAAGTGAGCATGATGCATGCCACACCAACATAGAAACATGAGATGTGTTGGCATGGTTTGGCTTGGCACCCCCTCTAGCTTCTGCACTCAGTTAAGCGAACGGCACACCCTAGTTAGAGGATACTCCTTCAGCCTGGTTTCTGGAAGGAGGATACACATGCTTCTTGGTCAGGCCCAGGCATGCCCAACAGAGCCACACCGACTCGCAGCCCTTATGAAACGTGAGCACAGATGTTTGTGGGAGCCACTGAGATGCTGAAGTGGTTTGTTACCTTAGTGAAAGCTGATTGGTAAACCAGGATTCAAGCCAAGGCCCCCAGAGTCCATCCGCTGAGGCTCAGAGATCTACGTTTTTAAAAACCTTGCAATCAATCAGATTTAGAAACAATTCTCCTAGATTATCTACACTCCATCCTTCCTTCCGCCCACCTGCCCATAGGAACAGGATTTGACTAATGTGTCTATCATTCCTATAACTCAGCTGGTAGCATTCTTGGTTGTCAGACCAGAAGGAAAAGAAAAGGATGTCTCTCTGAGTTGGGAATTACGATCGAATATGAAGCTGCAGAAACTGAATCTCAAATTAAATCAGAGATTTCAAGGTCACCTGGCCTCTCCTCTCCAACTCTTTACTAGGAATGTGATAGAATAATTTATCACTACAAAACCAAGATATAGACTATGGAAAGACATACTCTATTATGGGCCAGATGGTTTGGATTTTTAAGTGGTTATTATTCTAGTTTCTGACAATTCCTAATAAGCGTGCCTACGTTTGTTACTAAAGTATTATTGGCTAATCAATGCCCAACAGTTCTGCCTGCTCTGAGGTCTTGAGGCACCTACAAAAAGCAAGAGGGTACTGTCAGTCACCACTGATAGAGACCAAGCCTATGGTTCCAAGGAAGAATTTTCATTTTATTTACTAACATCTCACGATTAAATCTAAAGCCTTCATGTCTGGATTATGAAAAATGACCCTTTTATTTTTTGACCGCTTATAATTAGACCACATGAGGGGTCATGGGTAAGGTTAAGTAANTGTCAGTCACCACTGATAGAGACCAAGCCTATGGTTCCAAGGAAGAATTTTCATTTTATTTACTAACATCTCACGATTAAATCTAAAGCCTTCATGTCTGGATTATGAAAAATGACCCTTTTATTTTTTGACCGCTTATAATTAGACCACATGAGGGGTCATGGGTAAGGTTAAGTAAGTGAGGTCACTCAGTCGTGTCTGACTCTTTGTGACCCCGTGGACTGTAGCCTACCAGGCTCCTCTGTCCATGGGATTTTCCAGGCAATGGTACTGGAGTGGATTGCCATTTCCTTCTCTTTATTTTACACGAGTAAAGCAAAATTTCTTAAAAATTATTGGACAATCTCATAAGCATGGTTATCTCTTATTAAAGTATAGACGAAACTGCACAGACAACCAGGTCTTTAATTAATGGCCCTTCTTTCAATGTCAGTGGCAATAAGGGTGACATTATCTTGATAATTTTTTTAAGGGAAACAAAAGGATAGAGAGATTATAATTATTATTCTAATTATACTATTTATGATTTATGATTAGAATTATTATTCTAATTATAATATTTATGACATTAAAATTGAATTTGAGTTTTGTTCCTACTTTGGTCTTGTATAAGAGATAACTAAATGTTCTCTTCATGTTATAAAATCCAAATTCCCATAACCTCCAGTTATAATCAGTAGGATAGAAAAAAAATATTTTATATAATCAGCTATGTTCCAGAGGGCTTTTTGAAATGCATGTTATTACAGAGCTTGGGACTAATCACCTGGAATCCCCTGAGTCCTTCTTTCACTACACAGGTAGCTAATAGATCCAAAGATACAATCACTCATGACAAGGAATGAATACACAACAGGATTCTAGTACATTTATTTCATCAGCAGAAGAAACTTGGGGATATTCCGTATTCAAATACATTGAAATAGAGATGTTAAGAGCCAAAAGCTATGTAAGCCCCATTTTCCCTTGAAAATGAGGGTCTACATTCCTTTGAGTGTAGCTTTCCTCAGTTGCTGTCCCCCATGACTCCCAGAAGTATGAAATTGACAAATATCCAGTTACTCCTTGCAGAGGAGACTTAGTAACCAGCATTCATATTAGCTTCACACATTCTTTAAAAAAAAAANCATACTACTGTCATGAACATTCAATACAGGTTTTTGAAATTTTTGTTATGTCTTTGGGATAAAGACCTAGGAGTGGAAATGCAAGATCATATGATAATTATATGTTTAACTTTTCAAGCTAATTCTATGTTTTTGAGGAACTGTGAATCTGTTTCCCACAGTGACTGAATTATTTTGTGTTTCCAAGCGGCAGTGACGTTCTACAGTCCCTACATCCTCACCAATACTTGCTGCGTTGTTGTTGGTCTTGCCATCCTAGTAGATATGAAATGGAATCTCATGATAGTGCTGATATCCATTTCTCATATGATGACGAATCCTTGTTGCCGTTTTCATATCTTCTTTCAGGAAATGCCTATTCCATGGCTGTGCCCTGGCCTTTGCCCATTTTAAAACTGGGTTGTTTGTCTTACTGTTGTTGAGTTGTAAGAGTTTTTTATTTGGGGCTAGAATGCATGCTTTGCAAATATTTTCTCCCATTTTGTATGTTGTTTACTCACTTTCTTGGTTATGCCATTTGATACACAAATGTTTTAAATTTGAATGAAGTCTAATCTTTTCTTGTTGCTCATGCTTTTTATCATCATGTCTAAGAATCCTTTGCCAGATACAAGAGCATAAATATTACCCCTATGCTTTCTACTAAGAGTTCTATGGTTTTAACTAATATAATAAACAGTTATGTTGTTGATCCATTTTGAATTCATTTTTGTATATTATGTTAGGTAGGAATTCAGTTTCATTCTTTTGCATGTGGCAATCCAGAGGAAATTCAACACTTTGTTGACAAGACTATTCTTTACTCATTAAGTGGGCTTGGCACTCATATCAAAAATCAATTGGCCATAGATGTAGGATTTATTTCTGGATTCTCAGTTCCATTCCATTGGTCTATATATCTGTCCTTATACCAGTACCACCTTTTTTTTTTATATACTGTAAATTGTCATAAGTTTTGAAATTGAGAAGTATAAATCCCCTATCATTGTCTTTTAAAAAAGAAAAAGATTCTCTTGACTATTTAAAGCCCTTTACAATTCCATATGAATTTGGATTGTGTTAGTTCTGTAGAGTACTTTGGCCATTTAAATAATATTTGGAATTGCCATTTAAATAATATTAAATCTTTTATTCATGAAGGTAGGATGTCTTTGCATTTACTTATATCTTACTTACTTCCTCTATCAATATTTTATAGTTATGAGTATAAGTCTTTCACTTTCTTTGTTAAATTTGTTCCCTGATGTTTTATTCTTTTCAATGCCTTTGTGAATGGCATTTTCTTAATATTCTTTTCACATTGTTCACTGTTGATGTATAGAAACATTATTGATTTTTATAAGTTTAGATCCTATACCCTGAAATTTTGTTGACTTCGTTTATTAGCTGTAGAAGATTTCTTATGCTTTTGGGGGGCTTTTTAACATATATTTGGTTAGTGAAAAAGTTTATTTGTTTTTCCCCATAAGATGGTTATACTAGAATTTAGTTGTCTTTAACTTCATTTGAAACAATTTATTAGTTTGTATTATGACAGCTAACACATTAGCATGCAGTTAAAGAAAAACTTATCCAAACTGGTGAATTTTTGTGTAGCCATTTTATTATTGAAGATGGAAGGGAAAAAGCAACATTTTCATCATATTATGATTTATTATTACAAAAAAAAAGGTAAAAAAAACCCAAAAACCCTAAAACACAAAAACGATTTGTGTGGTGTATAGAGGAAGGTGCTGTGATTGATCAAATGTGTCAAAAGTGTTTTGTGAAGTTTTGTGCTGGAGATTCCTCACTGTATCATGCTCTGTGGTTGAGTAGACCAGTTGAACTTGATAACGATCACCCTGAGACATTAACTGATAACAATCAACATTATACTATGAGGGAGATAGCTGGCATACTCAAAATATCCAAATCAAGTGTTGAAAATCATTTGCACCAGTTTGGTTATGTTTATTTCTCTGATGTTTGTGTTCCACATAAGTTAAGTGGGGAAAAAAAAAAACTTTCTTGACCATACTTCCACGTGCAATTCTCTACTTAAACAAAATGAACGCTTTTCTGTGACAGGTAATGAAAAGTAGATACTACACAATCATGTGGAACCAAAGAAATCATGCAGCAAGCAAAATGAGCCACCAGCAACTACACCAAAGGCCAGTCTTCATCCAAGACGGTGATGTTGTATATATGATGTTGTATATATGATTGGACGGGAGTCCTCTATTATGAGCTCCTTTCCAGAAAACCAAGGAGTTAATTCTGCTCCCAATTAGACCAACTGAAAGCAGCATTTGACAAAACACATCCAGAATTAGTCAATGGAAAATTCATAATCTTCCATCAGGATAATGCAAGACTGCATGTTTCTTTGATGACCAGGGAAAAGTTGTTATAGCTTAGCTGGGAAGTTCTGAATCATCCAACATATTCACCAGACATTGGCCCTTAAGATTTCCACTTAGTTTGGTCTTTATAAAATGCTCTTAATGGAAAAAATTTCAATTCCCTGGAATACTGTAAAAGACACCTGGAGCAGTTCTTTGTTCAAATAGATTACAAGTTTTGGGAAGATGGAATTATGAAGTTGCCTGAAAAATGGCAGAAGGTAGTGGAACAGAAAGGTGAACAAGTTGTTCAACAAAGTTCCTTGTGAAAATGAAAGATGTGCCTTTTATTGTTACTTAAAAATGGAAGCAACTTTTTTGCCAACCCAATAGGAGCATGTCATCTTCAAATAGAGATAATTTTACTTCTTTCCAACTTAGATTATTTTTATTTCTTTTTCTTATCTAATTGCTCTGGCTAGAACTTCCAGTACAATGTTGAATAATAGTATTGAAAGCAGGCACCCTAATCTTAAAAGGAAATATTTGTCTGTCCTGACTGACCATGATATTAGCTGTGGTCTATACATATATATATATATAAAGGCCCTATATACTGTTTAGGAAGTTTCCTTCTATTGCTAGGTTTCTGAGAGTTTTTCATCATGCAAGAGTGTTGGATTTTTGTCAAATGATTTTTTGCATTAATCGAGATAATCACGTAAGCTAGTTTTCCTTTGTTCCATTAATAAAATATGTTTCATTTATTTATTTATTTAATGCTGAACTACCCTCACTTTCCTGGAATAAATCCCATTTGGACATGGTGTATAATCCTTTCCATGTGCTGTTAAATTTGGTTTGCTAGCATTTTGTAGAGGAGAGTGTTAAATTCAACTTGTAGTTTTTGTTTGTTTTACAACTGAGAATAAGGAATTGGGGGATTCAGTAAGGTGACTAAACACAAAGCAAGCTGATAAATGGAGCCACGNTGCTAGGTTTCTGAGAGTTTTTCATCATGCAAGAGTGTTGGATTTTTGTCAAATGATTTTTTGCATTAATTGAGATAATCACATAAGCTAGTTTTCCTTTGTTCTATTAATAAAATATGTTTCATTTATTTATTTATTTAATGCTGAACTATCCTCACTTTCCTGGAATAAATCCCATTTGGACATGGTGTATAATCCTTTTCATGTGCTGTTAAATTTGGTTTGCTAGCATTTTGTAGAGGAGAGTGTTAAATTCAACTTGTGGTTTTTGTTTGTTTTACAGCTGAGAATAAGGAATTGGGGGATTCAGTAAGGTGACTAAACACAAAGCAAGCTGATAAATGGAGCCACGTCAACATGGAGATCCCTAGCAGTGTGTCCCTGTGTCCCAGGGTACTGAGTGGGTCTCTTCAACATTTTATCAGTGGCGTGAAGATGCAGAAGACCCCTTGCAGCAGAGAGGGAAATCCACTGCTTGAAAGTGAAAAATAAAGATTCCTACAGTCTGACAGCTTGGAATAACTAGGCCAAACTAACAGGGTGCATTTAAAATAAAGGATCAATATTTGGGGTTCAATAAAATGGTTAGGGAAGGATGGGAGGCTGCTAGATGAACAACTCTTCCCATAAACAGAGCTGAGATTTAGCCCACTGAAACACCTACATGAACTGTGCATTTCTGAGGCTCAAGAAGAGGAGTACAAATTGGGGCTATGCTGACAGTGGCCTGTCCACAGTGCACACATGCACGTGCGTGTTATGTGTGGGGCTTGCTTAGTTCTGCTCTTGGCTCCACAGGCCTGTCCACATCTGGAACATTTATTGCCTTCACTTCTGGGTGCCAATTTTTAAGTGACAAACTGGAGCCCATCCAGAGGAGAGTGACCAGGACAAAGAAAGAACTCAAAATCATGTCAAGCCAGGGAGTGTTGAAGGAACCAGGGCTATTTGGCCTGGGGGAGAGAAGATTAAGTGGGGGATTTGAGAGTTGTTTTCAAATCACATCATGTGAAAAGAGAAATAGACTTGCTCTGTATATTTGCAAAGTGGGGGAAAAGATCTAGTGATGGCGTCAGAAGAAGGGAGAGGTCAGCCTTCTGCAGGGAAGTCTGAGAGCTTGGGGGCTGGACCCGGCATGGGTAGCAGAAAGTGTTTTAGCATCTTAGCTCCTCCACTCCCACTTCTGGGGAATCGCTTTCATTCCCTCAACATTGTCACTGAAATACGTTGAACTTTACCCCTGACCCAGTTCAGGTGAATGAGTCCTTTGCCGGGGATTTGGGGATTTAGGAGTGTGGAGGATTCAGGCTAGCTGTAGTGGAAACTTTCAGAGGTAAAACTAGAGAAGAGTTTCCCACCCAGAGGAGAAGATGTATGGCTCATATACGCTCGTGGCTGATTCATGTCAATGTATAGCAAAACGAATACAGCATTGTAAAGCAAAACAAACTAAAAAATAAAAATTAAATAAAAAAGCTGTATGGCAAGAAAGAAAAAATAAATCTAACACTCAGAGGTGTGATGAAGAGAAGGAGAGAAAAGGAGAGAGGAGAGGGAGTGAAACAAAGGGGGAACACAGTGGTTAAGTTCTGTGCTCCAGATGCTCCTGAGGTCCACTATACTTTTATCCACCCACAACTTGGTCGCTCCACTCTTCCTTGGATTTTGTGAAATATCCTACTGTCATTCCAAAGGGATGATCTCGCACTGAAATCAGAACTGAGCTTTTGTCACTTTCAGTTAAAAGGATTCTAACTAATCTGAGCAGTCGGAGGAGGTAGGGACAGCTCCGTCTGTGGAGGTGTTTAAAGAGAAGCAGGGCTACCATCACCTGCCAAGAACACTGTGAAGTGATTGGGAGTAAAGCTGAAATAAGATTGGTATTGCATGGGTAATTTTTAAAGCTGGGTCATGGGTTTATTATCTTATTATCTCCACTTATCTTCTCACTTAACATTTTCCATATTAAAGAGGAGAAAAAGTGATGTGGAGAGAATTCCAGCATTGAGGAAATATGAACTAAATAAGTGGTTCTCAAACATATCAGACTCCTTGGTGTTGATTTCAACGGTAAGAATTTAAAACTTTACTCCTGGAAATGTTGGTGAATCTGTTAGGATAAGGCTCAGGACTCTAGACATTTTCAAAATTCTGCAGATGGTTCTGACCATCATCCAGGTAAAATTATTGTTGGATTAGGAGGCATGTTAGCTCAGAGGGTAAAGAATTTGCCTGCAGTGCAGGAGACCTCAGTTTGATTCCTGGGTTGGGAAGATCCACTGGAGAAGGGATAGGCTACCCACTTCAGTATTCTTGGACTTCCCTTGTGGCTCAGCTGGTAAAGAACCCACCTGCATAGCAGGAGACCTGGTTTGATCCCTGGGTTGGAAAGATCCTCTGGAGAAGGGAAAGGCTACCCACTCCATTATTCTGGCCTGGAGAATTCTATGGATTGTATAGTCCATGGGGTGGCAAAGAGTCAGACACAACTGAGCAACTTTCACTTTAACTTTCAGGCATTTAAGGCAGCTTCCAAACCTAAGATCTGCAGGCTCAAGGAGAATAAAGGCAGGAAGTAACCAACACCCTCAATTTCAAAATGTGAAAACTGAGATCCAAAAAGGTCAAGTGATTAAAGATTACAAGGACTGGTAAGAACAGTGGGAAAAAGTCTAAATACCCAGGCAATCCCTGTACTCTGTCCTGCTCTTGTCAAGTTCATAAAATTATGAAAGCCTTCTTGATAAACAAGGAGATACAAAGAAAGCCAACTCTGGATCCAGAAAGTTTAGTTAAAGTCCTGGCTCTGCTGCCCATGGAGCTCTGAGTGTCCTGGTTTCCTCATCCATTTCATGGGTGGTTGCTGTAAATTAAATGAGTCAGTCTATGTCTATCACTTAAAATAATGCTAGTAATGCTTAAAATAATGGTAGTAAACAAGTGTTTGCTACCATTGTAGCTATCACTTGCATCAGCTTAGGGAGGAAATTCTCACTGAAGACATTTGAGAAGATTTTAGATGGTTACTCATTGTTGACAGTTCAGAGCAGGAGTGGATTATTTCCAGCCCACGCCCAGTATCTGGCTTATTGCTTCATGTCATCTTGTTCAGTATAAGAGTTCAGGCTGCAAAGCCTGAGTCATAACTGCAGCCCCAGTGGGCCATGCTGGCCACCTTGGCCAGAGGGAAGAGAGACAGAGTGGTCATACAACAGCCACAAAAATATGATTAATCCCTTTATCCCAGAAGGACTCTTGCTTTCTTTGTGGTTTTTATTTCCTATGTATCCAGTCATCAAGCCAATAAATAAAACTTCCTAACTTTAATNCATAACTGCAGCCCCAGTGGGCCATGCTGGCCACCTTGGCCAGAGGGAAGAGAGACAGAGTGGTCATACAACAGCCACAAAAATATGATTAATCCCTTTATCCCAGAAGGACTCTTGCTTTCTTTGTGGTTTTTATTTCCTATGTATCCAGTCATCAAGCCAATAAATAAAACTTCCTAACTTTAATTAAAGCAAATCAACAACAAAACAGCTGAGATAGGGTAGTTTCTAAAGCAACTGTTAGGTGTCGTAAAATTAGACATTATCTAAAGAGTAAAACGGGCAGGTCGTGGTGGAGAGGTCTGACAGAATGTGGTCCACTGGTAAAGGGAATGGCAAACCACTTCAGTATTCTTGCCTTGAGAACCCCATGAACAGTATGAAAAGGCAAAATNCTGCACAGGCTTTCCTCTAGCTGCAGCTAGCAGGGGCTACTCTCCAGTTGCCGTGTGCAGGCTTCTCCTTGCAGCAGCTTCTCTTGTGGTGGAGAATGGGCTTTACTGCGTGTCGGCTCAGCAGTTGCAGTTTCCAGGTTCTAGAGCACAGGCTTCATCGTTGTAATACGTAGGCTTAGCTGCTCCGTGGCATGTGAGATCTTCCCGGACCAAGGATCGAACCTGTGTCCCTACACTGGCAGGTGGATTCTTTATCACTGGGCCACCAGGAAAAGCTCATCTGCACTTCTTTTAGGATCTTATGACCTCACCACTTGATTCCATGTTTTATAGCTACTTTCCCATATATAAGCCATAGAAAGGAATTTTCCAAACTCAAGGCTCACTGTACATATATACACATATATATCTTTCTGTATTCCCCATAGCACCTAACAGTGTGCTGGCCACATGGGAGACATTTCATAAAAATGTTTCATGAATAAATGATCCAACACATGAGCAAGCATGACATTAGAAAATGATTGATCAAACCTTGCTCCGTGGACCCCTGCCATCAACCAGAGCACAAAACTAAACTCGAATTGGCACATCATTAGTTCATCTCCCTAGTACCAGGTAGGTTTCCTAAACTTGTTCTCTTCTTAGTCTATGCAGATATCAGCTGTCAATGTATTTAAAAACCAGCTGGATTCAGTGACAGGCTTAAGCCCCATCACATCGATGAAAATCTTCTGCCATGTGTGGATTTCCCCTGTACGAATGGTGGCATAACCTGTCTTCTTCTTCAACTTGATTGTCAGTTTGTAGACATTTGATTCTGTTATAGCAGGCTTTGCCCTGAATCTGATTCTCCCCATTCCTAACCAGTTAGAGCCCTTCTCCTTCCCTCTTCGTAAGGGACCAAGCCTTGGAAAAGAGCGGTGACTTAAGAAATTGCCCAGGACCACAAACTTACGAGATCAAGTAGCAGGGCAGCAAAGATTGCCTGCCCCCTGAGAGGTCCTAGAGCCTTGCTCGTGGCCAAAGCTTTCCTGCATAATAATGGTGACAGTAATGAGGAGTGACTGCAATGACACAGGGCTACCTTACATTGAACACCTAATATTGCCAGGCACGGGACTTCTCTGGTGGGAGCCCAGGTTTAATCCCTGGTCAGAGAACTAGATCCCACTTGCCACAACTAAGAGCTTGCATGCCACAACTAAAAAATTTCATGTGGTGCAACGAAGATGGAGGATCCCATATGCCATACCTAAGACCCAGCACGGCCAATAACCAAATAAATATTTTTTTAAATTATTTCCAGGCATTACACCAGCCATCTTTAATATGCGTGCATGCTAAGTCGCTTCAGTTGTATCTTTGTGAGCCCATGGACTGTACACCACCAGGCTCCTCTGTCCATGGAACTGTCCAGGCAAGAATACCGGACTGGTTTGCCATTCCCTTCTCCAGGGGATCTTCCCAACCCAGGGATCAAACCCGAGTCTCCTGCAATGACAGGTGGCATCTTTACCACTAGCACCACTTACCTTTAACATAAATCCTTACCTTTAGCATAATTTGGCATAAAATTCTCACAAGAATCCAGTTTAAAAGGTACCAGCATGCCCATTTTAGAGATGAGAGACTCAAAGAAGGAAGCTAAATAAGTCATTGCTGTGAGCATCTGCTGCTAAGTTGCTTCAGTCGTGTCCGACTCTGTGAGACCCCATAGACGGCAGCCCACCAGGCTCCTCCATCCCTGGGATTCTCCAGGCAAGAACACTGGAGTGGGTTGCCATTTCCTTCTCCAATGCATGAAAGTGAAAAGTGAAAGTGAAGTCGCTCAGTCACGTCCGACTCTTAGCGACCCCATGGACTGCAGCCCACCAGGCTCCTCCGTCCATGGGATTTTCCAGGCAAGAGTACTGGAGTGGGGTGCCATTGCCTTCTAG
>SJYA01001936.1:445706-501484 GCA_006410615.1 Neotragus moschatus | reverse complement strand
TTT
The DNA here is from genome assembly GCA_006410615.1 of Neotragus moschatus. Lineage (NCBI taxonomy): Eukaryota > Metazoa > Chordata > Mammalia > Artiodactyla > Bovidae > Neotragus > Neotragus moschatus. Next base: position 501,481 of record SJYA01001936.1, on the reverse strand, counting down.
TTTTTTTTTTCAAAAACACACTATACACTTCTTAATTCAGCATATTCAGTTCAGTCACTCAGTCGTGTCTGACTCTTTGAGACCCCATGGACTGCAGCACGCCAGGCCTCCCTGTCCATCACCAACTCCTGGATCTTGCTCAAACTCATGTCCATCGCGTCGGTGATGCCATCCAACCTTCTCATCCTTTATCATCCCCTTCTCCTCCTGCCTTCAGTCTTTCCCAGCATCAGGGTCTTTTCCAAGGACTCAGCTCTTCACATCAGGTGGACAAAGTACTGGAGCTTCAGTTTCAGCATCAGTCCTTCCAATGAATATTCAGGACTGATTTTCTTTAGGATTGACTGGTTTGATCTCCTTATTCATTAGTATATAGAGTGTGTGTTTAAGGCTAAATAACACATGTTAGGTCAGTTTTGCCAGACCCTCAGTTTGGTAGAGAAGCAACCCTGTCATGTTCAGATTTAATGGGTTAAAATTATGTTCTGATAAATTTGAAACTTCACTAAGGGAGAGGATTTGATCCTTTCACACGGAGAGAGCAGTTCTGTATCTCAAGTGTGCACTAGAATTTGCTGCTATGGAGACCACTTGCTTACACCACATGTTTTGAACAAGGAAATTTTCACAGCAAGTGAGGAGGGAGAGAGTGTAATTAGGCTGTTGTTGCTGCTGCTGGGAGAAGGCATTGAGTGCTTGGCATAAAAGGGGAAGCAAAAAAAAGCCAGAGGAGGAGGATCCAGGGAGACTCTTGCAGTTTGTCATTCCTTTATCAGTCATGTGGTGACTTATTCACATACCAGCGAGGGAAGGAAAGCTGTGGAAATTTGAGAGCAACTTCCAGCAAAGGCGTTTAATATCAAATTGCTCTCTCATCTCCCCCCATCAATTTCTATGACCCAGTGAATATTTATTCTAATGTTAGAGGGTCTCACTCAGATGAGCAACATTATACTCAAGTTTACAGAAAACCAGGGCTATTCATGCCAGATAAAGATCAACAAGGAAGCAATTTGTTTCTATCTTGGTTTGAATTTCTCTAGTTCCTGTCCTAAATTGTGCCTCATCTTTAACCTGAAAACAAAATAAAATTAGTAATTATGCTTGTTCTTTTAATAAATAGTTGTGTTTTAAGCTAAAAAAAAATTCCTGGTATACTGTGATACCAGAAGCAAAATGATTTGCTATTATTTTCCTCTTATTTTATAAACCTGGAAAGAGCATGCATTTTCATAGTATATTGAAGACAGAAGAGCATTCTATGGCATGTATACTAAGATCAGCTATAGGGCCTGGAAGAGAATGAATAGCCCCTTGCAAACTTGACAGTGGGCTAGATCCTAACCTCACATTACCTCTGCTCTGTGAGAGCAGACCTGGGAGAATACTTGAGGATTTGGAGCCTTGTTAAGGTCTTGTCTTATTTTGATTAATATGGAGGAGAGTTTAAGTCACCTGTAGTGTTGTGTCTTGAGGTGTGTTCCTAGGATGAGGAATGTGTTATTATGTACTGGGATTCATCTAGCCCGGTGGGCTCACTCAGTAAGGGGTGGAAGGTTCTCCTCTTTTTGCTTTGCCCACCAGCTGTTTTGCAAAGTTTGAAACTGGGAAGCAGGGGATTGTTTCACTAAAAGCCCCCAGATCTAAGGAATGTGGTCCAAGTTGCTCTCTGAGCACTCCACTTGCCTGCGGTCCTGAGAGCTACTCTCAGAGGGACACACTGTCCTCAACATACCAAACTAAGGATCCTGCATCATCAGGAAGTCAGAACAGAGAACCAAAGGAAACTGAAGGACAGAAGGTCAAGTAAAAGCTCATCCCTCTGTCCAGGGCTTGTGAAGAAATATCCTCTTCTTTGGAATCCTTGTCCTTAAAATGGCTTATGGCTGAGTGGAACCTTCTCTGGACAGGCTTATGGGTGTTTAGTATATCTGTGATGATGAAGCATTCATTTTAATTGTTTTAATAATTGAGCATCCAGGTCAAATCTTTGTCTTACTTCTAACCCTTTGGCTTACTGACATTCCAAGCCAAGCCCCTAGTCTGATTCCCCCTATGTGAAAAAAGGAGGGTCTAACCACAGTGATAATCTTCTGAGTTCCTCAGAGATGACCCTACCACTCACCTCTCTCTTCCTGATATAGAGAAACAGAAAAGGACATGTAGAATTGAGACCAGGATCAAACAGATAAGGACTAAATTCTAGGTTTATGAGCTGATTAATCGTATGCACTATTGACAAGGACTAGGACAGCATGCATAGCCAAGACACTTCAAGGAAGCCAAGAATATGACTTTGCACCCTGGGACTCTTGGTGAGCTCAACTGGGGAAAATTTAACCCCAGCTGACCTAGCCAGGCCAGCACAACAATGCTATGCACAATGGCAATAGCAATGTGCATAGCTAAGGGCAAAGGAGAGGAGAGTTCCTGCCTCTTCTCCAGGAGTGAAGAACACGAAGGGCTTGGGCAGAACTTCATCTTCAGTGTGGGTCAGAATCTCATCCTCTTCTAAGAAGAGGAAGTAGAGGGAACCACTGTGGAGTCCATGGGAAAGGAGACTTCACAGTGGTCAGTACCTCTCACTGCTTATATATGAAGTGACAGAGGCTTGAATGAACATTGCTAAGTTTGCAGCATGTTCACATCCACAGCCAAAGGGAGGTCTGTCCTAGAGACCAGTTGTTCAGTGTGTGTTCAGGGAGTGAATTCTGTCATTCAGTAAATGTCTATTGAGTTCATTGGTTATTATTCTAGCATGAGTAAGGCAATGATGAACAAAACAGATTCTTTGATCTCACGGAATATATAATCTAGTGGAATAACCCAATAGGCATCAGGTTGATGTGTCAACATAAACTTAAAATCAAGGTGAGGTTCTCAGTGAGCAGAGAGTCTTTCAGTTCATATTTTTGCAGAGCGTTCTTTAATCAGACCTCCCATATTTCTCTCTCTCTCTCTTTTTCCCCCTCACCAACCTCTTTATTTCTTTTCTCTTGAGTTACCTTTTTCCCTACTGGCACTTACTTAGAGCAGGTTTCTCATCAGACAATAGCAGGGACCCTCTCACCCCCAAATACAGTGAAACAAAGTCTTTTTCCTCAGATGATCATGTGCTGGGAGCTTTCCATTTCCCTTTTCGCCAGACTACACAACAGCACCTATGTTCAAAGGCACTGAAAAATTACCCGGCTTTCATGGCAGGGCCGACTGGGGGACCGAGACAGACGTTACAAGACTTATCATAATGAAAGCTTCAGAGTTAGCTGCTGGTACCAAATTCCAGAGAAATTGGACTGGAGCTCTAACCCAGCTGGACCATATGAAGAGTTGGCAGGAGATTTCAAGCTTCTCCAGGGAAACAAAGATACATGAATCCGTTTCAGAGACTGGGTTGTCTCCCAAACAGTAATCAGATTCCTGTCTTGCATCCCACAATCCCACAGGTGTAAACCACATGAACAAATATGTGCCTAGGGCTGAGGGTGGGGGCGGTGGGGAGGTGATGACAGTTCTGAATCCATCATGCATCATCTCAGGTGGCAGCTTGCATCTGTTCCATATTTTGAAGCCCCCTCCCACACCAGTAGAGCTATTTCAGCAGATAATATCTGGGGTCGACTGAAAGAAAAGTCATATGTTACCCAGTGTCCTGAAATGGCTCAAGAAGATGGATAAGGGGTAGGTGTCGGGGTTGAAAACTTGCATTTTACCTCCTGACTTTCAAACTCGTTTGGATGGCAGTTCTGATGCTGTCTTGGAAACTGGACTTAATTAGCAGGAAGCAGCGCTCTCCATGGGAGCTCTCGGACAGGCACTTTGGGTCCCTGCCTCCCCAAGCTCCCTCCAAGGGATGGGATTTGAATCGTTGTGGCCCTTGGGGCTCCTACAAAGTACTTCCAGCCCATATGTGGCTGCAAGCGATAATCCCAACACGTTTTGCAGGAAGAAAAATTGTGCTGGGAACAGCAAGTCAAGCATTTGCTGAGTTTTAGTAGGAGGTGTGAAAAATATGTAACTCGACTCAGGGTCATTCCCGTTGGCCTCACTGTGAGCCGCAGGGTGTGTGAAGGGAAGCAGAGGCAGCGCCAAGCTCCCATCCATCTTTCCATGGCTCCATTAATCTCTCCTCTTCCTGAAAATGGACTTATCTTGCAATTGGTTCAAAAATCTCCCAGGGCTGCAAATAAGACTGCCGCTAGCACCAAATAGCCTCTGTGCTAATTAGAAAAAGACGTTCCCTCCTGGGTGGGAGAATTCAGAAAGATGCCCTCTCCAGGCAGATCAATTAGTGAAGCGCACCTTCTTCTAAGCTAACTCTGGCAGTTGGAGAACAGACTGGATTTCAGGCCCCCTCATGCTACCCCACCGGACCTCACAATGCCCACTGGCCTCCAGCTCACAAAATTGGCACTGACTAGTCTTCTGACACTGTCTCCTGGCTGGTATCTGCATTCTTAGTCCTCTTCACTTAACCAACACTGAAACTCACAGTCCCTTTGGAGATATTAATGAAGACCATAATATATGAACGGATTCATTCATTACGATTTCTTTTAGTTGCACTGTCCTGTTCTATGAAGCGGTGACTGGCTCTTCGGACAAAAATTTTCAATACAAATCCTTGCTGAGTTGCTCTTTTTCCATGATCTTCTCTCCAATATTTTCTTTCTACATAAGGAATGAGCTGCAGGTTTAAATTCTATTTTCCTGACTTTGGGAACAATTTTATATCCTGTTTTCCTTCACTGTTAGTTTGAGATTGTTTCTGATTTTCAGAAGCCATTTCATCAAATCCTTTTTTTTTTCCCTTGGCTTTTAAGTATGCCTGCTCTCTCAAGACCTCCTCTATCAATAATAATAGTTATAATAATAATTAGAACAAAAAATAATTGAACAGTTGCCATATTCTGTGTGCAGGTGCTGTGTTATGTGCTCTTTGTGGATTAACTCATTTTAATTATCACAGAAGCCATATGAGGCTGATATTATGATTATTCTTGTTTGAAGAGATGCTAATTGAGCCAAGAAAAGTGAAGTAATTTGCCAACAGCACACAGCTAGTGAGCAGTGGAGCCAAGATTCAAGCCCGAGCAGTCTGGCCATAGAGCACTCACTCTTGACCTCTATTCATATTTTCTCCGTCTCGCCACTAATCAGTACCATCTACCTCTCCATCACTCTATGCGTTCACTATTGTTCTACACATGTTTATTAATACCTATATACCAGGCTTACGCTAGGTCCTGGGGATGCAAACACAAGCTAAGACACAAACAGCCTAAAATAAAGATTGCTTTAAAAGAGTGGGGCTGGACAAATAAATATAAAGGCAATCGGCTTTATATGGTTTTATAGTTGACACATCTTGGATATTTACCTTGTCAATAATATCCTAATCCAGAAACTTCTCTTTCCCATTGCATCTGTAAAGGAAAAAGCTTAGGTGCCCTATCTATAGCACTGTATGACTATTTGCTTGCCCCATGACTGGACCAGAGGGGCTACAAGACCTACGTTCTACCAACGCAATGGATATAAACCACCAATTCACTCTTCAAAGATATTTGAACTAAGGACACAGTAAAGATAGGTCCTTAAGAGAAAGGCTGGTGTTGTCACTTTGGCAAACACAGATGTTGGGGAATTGCATAGCAAAGGTTCTGATATGAGACTGATTATGATAGTTTATGGATCATGAAGGACCTGCCTGATGCCAGAGAGATGGCCTCCGGGCTAAGATGGTGGGAGATAGGTAATTTAGCCCAAAATATAAACACTAATTCCCAAGAGCCACAAAAGAACATCAGTCTAACTGATGGCTATGGAAAAAGGTGTTAAGAAGGTAGGGTCTTAGGGGCCGAGTGCAGAGGTCTGTATATGACACAGGAGGTGGGTGGCTTTCAAACATTTCTTTCTGCAAACTGCAGGTCACTGGGAACCCAAAGCCGAAAAGCAAGTAAAAGGATCATTGTTCTGGTATAAGCTAGGGTCACAGCCATGGAACCTTCCTTCCTGTTCCCTACAAGGTAGTGGTGCCCCTGGAGTTGTGTTGCTTATAGCCTTTTGCTTTGGGAGTTCACAATCTGAAGAGGAAGGGTTTCGCCAGAGACTGGCAAGGTTAGAGCTCCTGGGGGCCCAGATTGGGGGCAGAGTAACTTCCAGGACTCTGCAGTGCCCAGAGGTGTGGGGATGCGGACTTGATCTGGCAAAAGAAAGGGCAGGGAAAGGACAAAGCTGCCAGTTGCTTTAAATGACAGGCTGGCAGCCAAATGTGTTATCTGCATGCAGTTGCTCTTGGAGGTTTGTAGGAGCTTCTGGTTTTTATCACTGGATAGCCTTCTTAGCATCTGGATGGTGTATCTTGGTCTTAATCTTTATTTCGCTTGCAGTCTGAAATAATGGACTCTATGGTCATCCTTAACCTAAGTTTGATTCACAGAGTTTCCTTACTGGAAAGAGATATCTAATGTTTGTTGACTATTCATAAAGAATAATTGGTTCCTTCAGAATTATCATAGAATAAGGTCAGAATATTTCTAGATAGTGGCAGAGAAGACCATCCTTCAACTGCAGAAGTCTTTGGGCATTATATCTACTTAAGGAATGGAATGGGTAAAAACATTCAACTATATTTCCTCCATTTCATATCTGGCAACATAAATAGACCATGATTGGAGTTAGACAGACATGAATTCCATGAATTATAGAATTCTAGCTTACTATGGATGATAGTTGGAAACGCTAAATAAATTTCCCTCAGCATCAGTTTTTAAACGAAAGAGTACAAAACCCACCTCCCAGGATGATTCTGAAGATCAAAAGAGCTTTCCTGGGGTAAGCACTGACATCAGTGCCTGGCATATACTAGGTATGGATTTGCATTCAATCAAATGAATGAATACAAGTGATTTTACCTCTTATTTCAGTTTCCTCATCTGAATAATACATACTAACTACATGTGTTTGACAGGTTTTTGAGAGACCAAATGAGACAACAGATGCAATAGCCCTAAACTCTCATAATATTTATAATATTAAATAGAATAAATAGTTTGAAATGAACAACTTGAAGAGCAAGAAAAGGAGCAAAACCAAAGTCTGAGAAGTAGTTAAAAGGAGCATTTCCTACCTCTTTGTATGGTGTTGGCCAAAAGTTTGGAAAAATCTAATGAACTTCTTGGCCAACCCAATAGGACAAGAAACAAGAGTATAGACAAATTCATGGGACCCTGGCCATTAACAGCAAAGAGCCCAGTGATCTGTGGGTTTGGCATCACAGTTTTGTCCCCCTGACAGACAAGCTTCCAGAGAAACACCAGAGCTATGGCACCCATCCACCCAGGTGCTGGGCAGCTGACTGAGTAGCAGGAATCCCTCCTGGGTGTGGCTGACTCAAAATTGTCTCCCTGTCTGTGTCAGTTTGTCTCTTCAGACAATAAAGACTAAGTGTACTATTAGTACACTTAGTCGTGTCCAGCTCTTTGCCATCCCACTGACAGTAGCCTGCCAGGCTCCTCTGTCCATGGAATTCTCCAGGCAAAAATAATGGAGTGGATTGTCATTCCCTTCTCCAAAATTTTGTTCTCTACCACAAATATGATTTTAGTGCTGTCTACCGAGGCAAGGTCAAGAGGGATACAGTCCAGTATCTTGTTCTAATGTTTCTCCTTTTTTAATGCATCTTTTAATAGTTTTATTCATGTTCATTTACTTATTTTAGTAGGTGTGGTATGGTTAGAGTTCGACTTTTTCCTTAAGAATATGCCTTCCATGGAGTGTCAAAGAGTGGGACGCAGCTTAGCAACTGAACAACAACAGGATAATAAAAGACAAATAAGTGTCTGTTTTGGGCTACTGTGACAGAATACCATGGACTGGGGGGCTTATAATCAACAAAAAAAATCTTTTCTCACAGTTCTAGAGGCTGGGACGTCCAAGATGGAAGCAGGGGCAGTTTCCGTGTCTGGTGAGGGCGAATTTTCTAGTTCATAAATGGCCATCGTGTCACTTTGTCGTCACATGTGGGAAGGGCAAAGGTGCCCCCTGGGGTCTCTCTTATTAGGGCACTAATGCCATGCAGAAGGGCTTTATCCTCAAAACCTAATCATCTCTTAAAGGACCCACTTCCAAATACTGCCACACTAGGTGTTAGAGTTTAAATTTGAATTGGAGTGTTGATTGGTTCTTACAAGACCTTCTAGACTAACACCAAAAAAAGATATCTTTTTTATGATAGAGGATTGGAATACAAAGTAGGAAGTCAGGAGATACCTACAGTAACAGGCAAGTTTGGCCTTGAAGTACAAAATGAAGCAGACCAAAGGCTAGTAGAATCTTGTCAAGAGAATATACTGGTCAGAGCAAACACCATTTTCCAACAACACAAGAGATGTCTTCACACTTTGGCATCGTCAAATGGTCAATACTGAAATCAGATTGATTATATCCTTTGCAGCCAGAGATGGAGAAGCTCTATACAGTCAGCAGAACCAAGACCTGGAGCTGACTGCGGCTGTGCTCATGAATTCCTTACTGCAACATTCAAGCTTAAATTGGAGAAGGTAGGGAAAATCACTAGCCCATTCAGGTATGACCTAAATCAAATCCCTTATGATTATACACTGGAGGTGACAAATAGATTCAAGGGATTAGATCTGATAGACAGATTGCCTGGAGAACTATAGACAGAGGTTTGTAACTTTGTAAGGCAGCAGTGATCAAAGCCATTGCAAAGAAAAAGAAATGCAGGAAGGCAAAGTGGTTGTCTGAGGAGGCTTTACAAATAGCTGAGGAAAGAAGAGCTGTGAAAGGCAAAAGAGAAAGGGCAAGATATACCCAACTGAATGCAGAGTTCCAGAGAAAGAGAGATAAAAAGCCTTTCTTCAATGAACAATGCAAAGAAATAAGGGAAAATATTAGTACAGACAAGACTAGGGATCGCTTCAAAAAATTAGAGACATCAAAGGAAAACATCATGCAAAGATGGGCATGATAAAGGACAGAAGTGGTAAGGATCGAACAGAAGCAGAAAAGATTAAGAAGAGGTGGCAGGAATATACAAAGGAACTATAAAAAAAAAAAAAGATATTAAAGACCTGGATAACCATGATGGTATTTCACTCACCTAGAGCCAGACATCTTGGAATGTGAAGTCAAATGGACCTTAAAAAGCATTACTACAAACAAAGCTGGTGGAGGTGATGGAATTCCAGTTGAGCTATTTCATGTCCTAAAAGATGATGATGATAAAGAGCTGCACTCAATGTGCCAGCAATTTGGAAAACTGCAATGGCCACAGAACTGGAAAAGGTCAATTTTCATTCCAATCCCCCAAAAAAGGCAGTTCCCAAGAATGTTCACACTACTGCACAGTTGCACTCATTTCACAGTCTAGGAAGGTTACGCTCAAAATCCTTCAAGCTAGGCTTCAGTAGTACATGAACTGGGAACTTCAGATGTACAAACCTGATATATAAAAGGCAGAGTAGCCAGAGCTCAAATTGGCAACATTACTTGGNCCCAAAAAAGGCAGTTCCCAAGAATGTTCACACTACTGCACAGTTGCACTCATTTCACAGTCTAGGAAGGTTACGCTCAAAATCCTTCAAGCTAGGCTTCAGTAGTACATGAACTGGGAACTTCCGATGTACAAACCTGATATATAAAAGGCAGAGTAGCCAGAGCTCAAATTGGCAACATTACTTGGATCATAGAGAAAGCAAGTGAATTGCAGGAAAATATCTACACTTGCTTCATTGACTGCACTAAAGCCTTTAACTCTGTGGATCACAACAAACTGTGGAAAATTCCTCAAGAGATAGGAATGCCAGACCACTTTACCTGTCTCCTGAGAAACCTGTATGCAGGTCAAGAAGCAACANGAGAAGATTCCTGAGAGTCCCTTGGACCGTAAAGAGATCCAATCAGTCCATCCGAAAGGAGACCAGTCCTGGGTGTTAATTGGAAGGACTGATGTTGAAGCTGAAACTCCAATTCTTTGGCCACCTGATGCGAAGAGCTGACTCATTTGAAAAGACCCTGATGCTGGGATTGAAGGCAGGAGGAGAAGGGGACGACAGAGGATGAGATGGTTGCATGGCATCACTGACTAATGGACATGGGTTTGAGTGGACTCTGCGAGTTGATGATGGACAGGGAGGCCTAGCATGCTACGGTTCATGGGGTTGCAAATAGTCAGACACAACTGAACTGAACTNGATGCTGGGATTGAAGGCAGGAGGAGAAGGGGACGACAGAGGATGAGATGGTTGCATGGCATCACTGACTAATGGACATGGGTATGAGTGGACTCTGCGAGTTGATGATGGACAGGGAGGCCTAGCATGCTACGGTTCATGGGGTTGCAAATAGTCAGACACAACTGAACTGAACTGATACCTATGTTGTACAGTTGCTATGAGGTTACCTAGTAGATTGTCTGATGCATAGCTGATGATGAAGATGGTGATCAGGGAGGAGAAGGATGAGGGGATTCAAACTCATCCTCAGAAAGCTTCTGGTATACCTCTAAAGCATTCGGGTCACTCCATGACCTAACTGTGCACCGCCATGGTAGGAAACCTCCCTTTTCAGCACATTTCCACCATCTCCATAACACACAACCTCCCTCCAGGACACAGATCTCTTCAGTGACTCCATGCACTAAACATACTTGTTCCTATACGTAAATAACTTGTCAGATTTGAAGGTACCACAGCCCAAAAGTTAAAAATTATCCTTGCAATCAAATCTAATATCAGTTTACCCTTGAGAGGACAACCTTTAGTGAAAGAAACCAGTTTCTAGCTGCAATGTCAAGAACCAGTGAGCAGATACTGGCAATAACTAGGGAGAAATAGCACAATTGCTCCTCCCAAGCCTGCTTCTGATTGTATGCTTTCTCTTTCCCTGACCTCTAATAGACAAGACATTGCTTAAAATTCTCCTGCTGTTAGCAGGCCGAAGAAGTCACTCCTTTAGAGACTAACACACCTGCAATTGTTCTGCTTTCTCCTGTCATATCAGCCATTTTGTAACATCTGGATAAGTAGCAGCATCTTTTCCTGTCTTGAGTCTCAGCCTCCCACTGACCACAGGGTCAAGTGTTTTGCTTAATTCCACATTCTATCCTGCTGTCTCTTCAATCAGTGCTGTCATTTCCCCGGCTGGAGGGTCGATGGCTCGTCTGGACAATAGGTCTGCTATAAGCAAGGCTTTGCCTGGGGTATAGATCACTCATAAATCATATCTTTATAACAGCAATAACATTCCCTGTCGTCTAGCAGGTGCGTTGCCTAGTGGTTTGTGATCTGTTTGGACAGTCAGGCTGCTGCCAAATGCATATTTGTGGAACTCTCATGGTGCACGTATCACTGCCAATATTTTTTTCTTGCCTGCTCAAGCAGTCTTCTTTTTCCAGCCAAAAGCAGCATTAGAGATGTACAAGTGACTACTGAACCATCCGATTGCTTGCTGAGAATCTCACTATGGGTTCTCCATGTCCTTGTACATCACTAAACAGTTATTTTGGCAATGCCAAATTAGAATTCAAAATAGGAGAGGAAAGGAACTCACATGTGCTAAACACCTGCACAGTGCCAAGCCCTGTGCTCATTGCCTCACGTGTGATATTTTATTAAATCTTCCCAACAAACTCATGAGGTGAATATTACCTCTGATCTCTTATAATGAGGAAAGTGAGAATATACGAAGTTTGATAACAGTACCAGCTAGTAGCTATCACGCCCTGACACCAGGCACAATGATACACAACTGTGTATAACTTTCTCATCTAGTCCCTAGACTAGGTGCCATGTCCTGTAAGATAACAACTAGTCACATGTAGCTACTGAAATTCAAATAAATTCAAATCAAAAAAATTTCAAGTTCACTTCCTTGGTGACACTAGCCACATTTCAAAGGCTCAGTTGTTACATGTGGCCAGTGGCTCCTGTCTTGATAATGCAGGCATAGGGCATTGCCATTATTTCCCAAGTTCCCCTGACCAGTGCTGCCCTAGGGCAATGCCCAAGGTGGGGCCAGGCACTTTGATACACATACTACAGATGCGAAAAGAGGAACTTTGATGGCTTTTGTGACTTGCTGAATAAAAATAATGGTTATTTTTGTGCATTAGGTAATCTAACCTTGCACATTAGGTCCAGGCTTGAACCCAGTTCCAGGAGTCTTGCCCTTAACTGCACCTCTGAGCTATGTACTTGGTGACTTATCCAAGGGCACACAACTGACAGGTGATGCTGGAGGGCTCCTGGGCAGAAGGTGCCTTGAGAATTCGCGGATAGCCACTGTAGCCTCACAGCAGACCCTTTCTGATAAGCCTTATCTCTGGTGCTAGCCATGTGGTCCTCAACACTGGCATTTCCTCAATATGGTTTCACTCCTGAAGTTATCAGATGCTCTGGGATGTTTGCCTCCACCAGTTATGTCCACGTGCACCTTTAAAGGTCTCTTGTCTCTGTGGAAGCCCTTCTCCCCATCTCACAGTATCATCTCTGAGCTCAAGGGGTTGTGCTTGGCTTCCCCATCTGCCACCGCCATTCATCCTGGCTGCATGCAAAGTCTTTATCATTCCTGAATGACCCCGGAGGCTGACTCAATCCCAAATAGTAGTCTGTGACTCTGGCTGGCCCTTCTGAAAAGCACAAAGAATACAGCATAGTGGATTTCATCTGCTGTGAGACAAAGCTCTTCTGCTGACTCAGAATGCAAAACTTCCTTTGTGGCCAGAACAGAGGCATAGCAGGTGGTTCTGTTGCCTCCACTCACTGCAGCCTCGGGCCCCAGCTCTTTTTCTCAGGAACCACTGCACTGAGCCAGGATCTCTGCGAACACCAAGAGCTCGCCACGACACAAGACTTGTGGTGAAATTTCTTACTGTTGCAGAGGAATGCAGTTTGTGGAGTGGCCCTGACCTATGAAGGGTCTGTCCTAGGCAGTTTGGGAAAAATAACACTTCATGAGCCATTACTGTGTGTCCATGACACTGATTCATTCACATGAGTTCATTTACTCCTCACAAAATCCTTAAGTGACTTCTGCTTTATTACGCCCACCATTCAGACGAGGAAGTCAAGCATAGAGAAGAAATTTGCTTGAAGTCACTTAGCTTTTTGGGAATTGACTGGGATTAATATTTTGAATCATTATGTTTATTACCTCTTCATTTACTCTAATTTTATAAATAAAAATTTATTATTCATGATTGACCAATGAGATAAACAAGACTTAGAGATTAAAGCTCTTTGTCTAGGATTCAGGTAATAACCAAGCTAGAGATGACTGTAACTACATTAGTGTATATTTTGCTTGTTTGCTTTAGTCTTTAAGTTGTGTTCGACTCTTTGTGACCCCATGGATTGTAGCCCGCCAGACTCCTCTGTCCATGGGATTTCCCAGGCAAGAACACTGGAGTGGGTTGCCATTTCCTTCTCTAGGGGATCTTCCCGATCCAGAGATCAAACTCCTATCTCTTGTATTGGCAGGCAGATTCTTTACCATTGAGCCACCTGGGAAGCCCAGTGTATACTTTGGCTATTTTTTAAAAGTCCAATTTTAAATAATTCAGCTTTAAAGTAAAGAGTTAAGAATAAGGTAAGAAGAGTGCTTTGTGAAATTTATATCATGGTATAAATTTAAGGTACTCTTTTTTTTTTATGTCACAAACTCATCATTAATTGTGTTAAATATTACTTCTTGGTCATGTTCTTCAAGTTAGATCCACCAATGGTTTCCGCTCTCATAAGTGCTCAAAAACCCAATAAAAGAAAATAAGTTCATCAGTAAGGGTCCAGTTAGACTGCATTAAAAGGACAAAAACTCTGGTTAACTTGGATAGAAGTTTGCTTCTCACTTCTGTTAGAGAAGCTCAGAAGTGAAAAGCTCAGGGCTGGGATGAGGACCTTCTCTGTGGTTCTCATTTTCACGGACCAAGATGGCTGCCAGGATTAGGACCAACATGTCCACGGTGAAGATAGTTGGGATGGAGAAAGCAGAAAAAAGCATGAATATCTTTTCCATTAAGAAGACTTTTCTTCCACTTATACCCACTATATCTTTTGGTTATGCAAGAATATGTCCAATTAAAAGCCAGTGTTATGTTTCTAAGAGAACAGATTTGGAGTGAGCAACTAACCATCTCTGCTAAAAGAACTAATGTCTTAAAAAAAAAAAAAAAAGTAATGTCTAGAATAGTCTACAGATCTGCTAATATATGAGGTCATTAAGGCCATTGCCACTTTTCTGGCTCATCTCCCCAAATGCGGCCCTTCAATGCTACATGGCACAGTCTCTAAATGCAGATCTCAGAAACAACATAAACCACATGTGGTTTTCCCTTTTTCTTGTTCAACATTGCACCCAGGGCTTTTTCAGGACCACCGTCCTCTAAGAATGATCTTGAGAAGGATATCACAGTTCTCCTCCTTATGCTCCCTATTCTATAACTCATCCCCAATTTTTAGCTTAACGGTGCATTCATTTGGAGACAGACCTCATCTGTTTAATTTCTGTCCCATTTTTCCCCTCTTGTGTCTAGGTGACCACCATTAGGTTTAAGTGTGGCAAGGTTTTAACCTGAGTTAAATGTTGACACTCCAGGACTTTCATTGTGAGCCATTATCACCAAATGCATTAGAGCAGCAGCACTGCTGAGATCCTGTAGAAAGTACCTCTAACTGTGTTCAGTTAAAATATCAATTGATGGAGCATCTTGCCTTCCCTGAGGTTCAATATCCTTACCTTCCATATAAAGAAGTTGGGAGTTCATTTAAATAATCTATAATCACTGTTAGATTTCGATCTATTATTCCTTGGCCCCATATAGATGTGACCTGAGAGGGTAGCCATTGGGACACAGAGGCCAGACATAGAGCAGAATAGAAAGGGAGGTTGGAAGAAGCCAGATTTCTTTACTTGTTTTGCCAGAGTTCAGCTTTTTCCAGTCTAAACCTGAACTGATCACTTAAGGGAAGGAAGAGAGAGTAGACATCTCTTCCTCTGATAAGCAGCAAGTGCTTGGAAGCCCAGTGTGTGAGAGCATCTCATTGGGCAAATGGACGAGCAAAGAACCTCCGAGCTGCCTCTGGGTTCTCCTGACCTGTTGTCTTCTGAATTCCCATCCTGACGCTTTTGGTTCCATCCCCTACATTTCAGTGTTCCTCTGGTTCTAAATCTCACCCAATACAGTCCCCCTTATCCATCTTATCCACACAGATCTGCATCTCCAAGCTTTCTGTTGCACTCCAGGTCCACAAAGAAACCTTCATAGGCCTTTCCAAAAACTATATCTACAAACAAAATTGTCCCCTTCCCCATAAAATAGGCTGATTCATCAATATTTCCGGTTTCAGAGAATTACACTGTCTGTCACCCTAGCTAACTGCCTTGTTCAAAACCAAGAGCCATTTTAGAGCTTGCCTTTTCTTCCCCACTCCTCCTCCCTTGACCCATCTAGCATATCCTCTAACTCCTGTCATCTCCTCCCCACCAGCAGGGGCTCATCATTTTTATCCACAGTAATAGCATAATTTGGGGCTTCCCAGGTGATACAGTGGTAAAATACAGGAGACACAGGAGACGTGGGTTGTGAAGATCCCCTGGGTTAAGGAATGGCAACCCACATCAGTGTTCTTGCCCGGAAAATGTCATGGACAGAGGAGCCTCGTGGGCTACATTCCATGGGCAAAGAGTTGGACATGATGGAAGAACTGAGCACACACATGCACAGCATCATAATTTCTGGCATCCTGTAATCCCTTCACTATAAAAGGAACTTGTTTAAAAAGTTATATTCCTATAATAAGAATATTAGTAATAGTATAATTATAATAAGAATAATTATAGTAATAATAATAGTGATGGTAACAGCAAAAATAATCATGACCACTTACTTTTCTCCGTTCAGTAAAAGTGCTTTATACATCTTATCTTCATTTCTAGTAACAACCTATACTGTTTTACCCATTTAACAGATGTGAAAACTAAGGCTTAGTGAGGCTAAACAACAGCTCCAATGCCACTACATTAGTGGAGGCAGGATTTGAATTCTGTTCTCTCCATCTTCAGATCCTGTTCAGGTTTGAAATCCTCCTTGTCCTACCATTTGCCCCCTTTTCCATCACCTCTAGGACAGAATTTCAGCATTCTCAACATGCGGTACATAGGTGTGGTGATCCAACAACTACTACTTCCCAGCTTCATCTTCTGCCATGTCCCTTCATTCAGAACTGCTTTCAGCTTCAGTATAATTCCCTGCCCTTCTGTGTCTCTTGGGTTTGTAAATGCTGTTCTTTACCCACAAAGGTCTTTTGCCATGGATCACACTATATTGGATCTAAACATTCAATTCAGATATTCAGTTATCACCTCTCCTTCAAAGCCTATCTGGCCTTCTGAATCTATTATTCTCACTATCCCCTGGGCTAACCATGATCGTAGCCTTTATTATTCTAACTTTTCACTGTCTCCCCTTTCCTTCTGAGAGCAGAAACTCCTTTTTCTTTTTCTTCTATTTCTCCTTTTCTTAGCACAATTGTACTGAGAAAATTTTGCCCTCAATAATTGTTGATGGTCATGATAATGATTTTCATGCTATTTCATGTTATTTTCATGATGGCAAAGATTAAAATGATGGTAATACAGCTGAAAGGGAGGAGTTTGCCCTAGACTCAATCTGGCCTTTCGTTAAGCACTTCTTAAATCATCCTATCCAAGCCTATGGATTGTTATCTTTGCTTTTATATTGATGACTCCAAAATTTCTGTTTCTAGGCTTGACTTCTCCCTTGAGCTGCACATGTATATATCCAACCATTTCCTTAATGCCTTGAAGTGTAAATCTAATAGGCATCTGGGTCTTAACACAGCCAGAACAGAACTCTGGAGTATTTCCTTCCCAAACTGTTACTCTTCCAGTATTTTCCATTGTATTTAACAGTCCCATCTTTGACTCACTTGCTTTGGCTAACAACTGAAACCATAACCACTGTGTCTCTCCTGCCCTACATCCAATTCATTAGCTAATCCTCTTGGCTTTCCTGTCTCCCAAAATAATAATAAACCCTGATGTAACCTACCATTCCTCTAGTTAATCACTGCTACTATCCAGGTGTAAGTCAAAGTCATGTTTCAATAACAGGCTCCCAACTGGTCTCCCTATTTCCACTCTTGTCCTTCTAATATTCATTCTCCACATAGCAGCCAGAGTGAACTTTTGTAGCAGAATCACATCACGTCTTTACCCTCGTTTAAAACCCTCCAAGAGCATTCCATCACATTTAAAATTAAAATGCACTGTGTCCCCTACTTGGATCTATAGAATCTGCTGCCTGCTTCCCTGCCCTGATCTCCACGACTGTCTCCTTCCATCCGGATCTGGCTACACTGACCCTCTTTCTGGCCACTTGAACCAGACGAGCCTCTTTCTGCCTCAGCCTTTCGCACCTGCCATGCCTTGGCCTAGAACACACTTGCTCCTAGGTCTTTGCATACCCAGCTCATCCTCCCAATTCTCTGCTCAGGCACCTGTCAGAAATAGTTCCAAATCTGCTGCTACACTCTTCCCCATCACCTTTCACCATACGCTGCTTTAGCATTGATCGCTATCTGAAGTGAAGTCCATTCATTAATTTAATTACTCACTTATGTTTATGTTTTTATTGCCCTGCCAACTAGAATGCAGAGCCATGAGAAAGGGACTCTCTCCTTCTCTTTTCTTCTCTCCTCTTTATCTCTTACCCTCTCCATCTCTGTCTCTCTGTCTCTCTTCTGCTGCTGCTAAGTCACTTCAGTCGTGTCCAACTCTGTGCAACCCCATAGACGGCAGCCCACCAGGCTCCCCCATCCCTGGGATTCTCCAGGCAAGAACACTGGAGTGGGTTGAGATCTTCTTCTCCAATGCATGAAATTGAAAAGTGAAAATGAAGTCGCTCAGTTGTACCTGACTCTCAGCAACCCCATGGACTGCAGCCAGGAGGCTCCTCCATCCATGGGATTTTCCAGGCAAGAGTACTGGAGTGGGGTGCCATTGCCTTCTCCTCTAAAGAGATTTAAATTTTAGATATGTACATGCATGCATGTAAAAGCCTCCCTGAACCTCTTTATGATATTACCATGACAAAACCAATAACTTCCATAGAAAATAACAGTGTCTTGTCTTATAGCACAGGGAACTATATTCATTGTCCTATAATAAACCATATCAGAAAAAGACTATGAAAAAGAATGTATACATATGTGTAACTGAATTGCTTTGTTTTACAGTGGAAGCTAACACAACACTGCAAATCAACTATACTTCAATAAAATAAACTTTTAAAACAACCTCTTTAGAAAATCTATTGCACGTCGACTATTATTCTCCAAAATGGTATGCCCCAAAAGCTAGTATTATGACACATGCAACAGTCTGGATGAAAAATATATATATTCTAAGTTAAAAAACAAAAAAAGCCAGTCAGAAAAAAAGAGTGTATTACCAAAGTGGACAAAATTTGTCCATGGTGATAGAAATGAGAAAAGTGGTTGCCTTTGAGTACACTGATTGGGAGAAGACAGAGAAATCCTTTGGGCTAATAGAAATGCTCTGCTCTAGACAATAATTTTATGGGTACTTGTGTGTGCTAAGTTGCTTCAGTTGTTTCTGACTCTGTGCAACCACATGGACTGTAGCCCATCAGGCGCCTCTGTCCATGGGATTCTCCAGGCAGGAATACTGGAGTGGGTTGCCATGTCCTTTTCCAGGGGATCTTCCTGAACCCAGGGATTGAACCTGCATCTCTTTTGTCTCCTGCACTGGCAGCCGGGTTCTTTACCACTAGCGCCACCTGGAAAGCCCTTTATGGGCATAGTGAAAGTGAAAGTCGCTCAGTCGTGTCCGACTCTTTGTGACCCCATGGACTCCATGGAATTCTCCAGGCCAGGATACTGGAGTGGGTAGCCTTTCCCTTCTCCAGGGGATCTTCCCAACCCAGGGATCAAACCCAGGCCTCCCGCATCGCAGGTGGATGCTTTATCAGCTGAGCCACAAGGGAGCTTTATGGGTATACACATGCATACCAAAAAAAATTGTTCACCTATATACTTAAGGTTTGTTGAAATTTTCTCATTGCATATTATCCATCCATCAATCAATGAAGCCAGTAGTAATAGTCATTTAGCCACAAAGAAACCAGATTTGCTTTAAAGTTTTAGGTAAACTTTTTCTCTTTTTTTTTTAGGATTCAGTGAAATCTTTACTTTAAGAAAACAATCTCTTGAACATGTAAGGAGATGATGGTTCCAGCATATCAAGCTGTACCCTTCTTGTGAAAAGGAAAAATCTCCCTGAGCCCTTACATTTGCTTGCTCCCTTCCCTGTAGCTCCAAGTACAATGGTGAATGTAAGCTACAATAAAAAGGTCATTTTCTTCTTTCAGCAACAGTAACACAAGTGGCTACATTTCCTGATTCTGGATTAAGTTCAAGATTTCAAATACAACTGGACTCGTTTCTGATTAGAAAGTTTGATATTTATCATAGACTTCCCTGTCTTCCATAACCAGTATGAGAGAGATTGCAAAAAGGTAAACTGAAAGGGACCATTCTTTTATTCAACAATTAACCCCATCTGGGTAAATAATACGGCACAGGGCACTTGAGCCACCGCTGTTAGGCTCTGAGTTCAGAACTCAACACGGCTTCAAAGCGGTGTCGATGAAACGATGACAAGATGCTACAGAAATGGCTTTTTATGTGGAATATAATGCGTGTCTAGGGTTACATAGTACAGTAACGAAGAGAAGAGGGTTGTAAAGACAGAAGATAGAGTGTCTGGAAGTACTTACCTGAAGGAAACACAATCTTGGTTTAGTTCAGGCCCTTAGGCCTAGAAACACAGTATATGGTCTAGAAACCTGAATATTCGAAAACAGTTTCACCAAGGGTTGTAAGGTTTCCATCTCAGGCAAATAAAAACAAAATTCCCTGGCAGTCAGCAAGGCAGCCAAGGATGGAGATGCTTCTGAAAACCTGAGCTTCATTCCCTCTTTTATCAGATAATTTCATTACACAAAGGGGCATATGTCTCTTAAAAGTATCAAACAGCCCATTAGAACCGTGAAAGCCCGTCAGTCAACAAATCCTTTTGATAAAGATCGATCGCTCCCTGAATAAGGGGAAAACATAGTCCGGGTCAATCTGTCAGCAAACGCATTCAAAAATCTATACTCTGAATTGAGACAAGGAACTCTTAATAAACTGAGATTACTTTCCAAGAAAATATTTGGGTTCCCTACAAGCCCAGGCCTCACACCTGACTGCATTTGGCATCCCCAGGAAGAATAGGCCGAGTGATCCACAGAGGTGTGCAGGCATCTTTGGTTACTTCTAGGGCAGGCCTTGCCTGATTTCCACCTGCCTGTATCACTTTTAGTAAATGGCATAGGGGTGGAAATGAGTGGGGGAACCTGCTCGAGACTCAGGCGGCTCCAATTTCTCAAGTGGCTTTTCTATTGTGATATGGGTATTCTGAGGCTCACATGAGAAACCCAGGGTCTGGGACCTGCTTCAACAGTAAACTATTCGCACAGACCCTCTGGAACAAAAAGGGCTTGTGCACCTAATCTCTGTCCGTTACAGACATCTCTGGAGAGCCCCAGGAGGAAAACAAAACATGCAGAAAATAGATTTGGATCATCTTTATGACAAAAAAAAAAAAAAAAAAAAAACCACTACCTTGTCAGTTAATCGCCTCTGCCTCCCAGGAGCATAAGGGGAAGGAGCGCTCACTTTCGGAGTCCCTCCTGTGTGTGCTTTGCAGCTTGCTGTCATTATCTCACTTAATTCCAGGACCACACTGAAAAGTAGATATCATTATGCCCATGTTACAGGGCTCAAGGGAGGCATAAGTAGCCAGTGTTTTACCCGAGGCATTTAGCTGGTGTCAACAGTGGCATCTGGACCTGTGGCATCCTGTGTATAAGGCTTGTGGCTCAGCTGGTAAAGAATCCACCTGCACTGCGGGAGACCTGGGTTCGACCCCTGGGTTGGGAAGATCCCCTGGAGAAGGGAAAGGCTACCCACTCCAGTATTCTGGCCTGGAGAATTCCATGGACCGTAGAGTCCATGGGGTCGCAAAGAATCGGACACGACTGAGCAACTTTCATTTTCACTTTCAACAGTGGCATTTGGACCTGCGGCATCCTGAGTATCAGGCTTGTCCACTGGAGTGACTGTTAGCTTCTGGCTTCCCCCTCACATGGTCCAGGGCCACCCACCTCCCATCCCCACCACCCCCTGCTCCTTGGCTGGGCCAACTACTGGGGAGTGGAGCACCCTCTGAGTTTTTTGCCATTCAGTAAAAGAGACTCATTCAAGGTCAGCCAGGTAAGGACTTCCCTGGTAGCTCAGAATGTAAAGAATCTGCCTGGAATGCCAGAGACCCGGGTTCAATCCCTGGATCAGGAAGAGCCCTGGAGAAGGGAATGGCAACATACTCCAGTATTCTTGTCTGAAGCATTCCATGGACAGAGGAGTCTGGCAGGCTGCAGTCTGTGGGATGGCAAAGAGTTGGGTGTGACGAGTGACTAATACATACACAAAAGAGACTGGCTCAAGGTCAGCCAGGTAAGGAAGGACTGGTTGAAGCGGCGGATGATGAGAGCTGTACGGTTGGAAGAAACTGTACATTGGAGCCCAGATAGACAGTACAGAAACAGATGAGCACAATTTGCTCTGTCTGCATAGTCACAGTATCTACAACTCGGTCGGTGGTCAGAAGCCAGGGATGGAGAGCACAGGAGGAGGCGGAGACTGTGTGAGGATCAAATAGACCATGCCGCTTTACTGACTCAGTGTCTACTTATCTTGATTGTCAGGAAAAGAAATGAGTTAGATTTTGGAAGGACTGGATTCCAATATGAGCTTTGCATCAGATGTAACTGTGGGACTTTGGGACAGGTAATTTACCCCACTGAGCTGGTTTCCTCATCTGTATAATCAGGCTAATGGCACCACCTGATGGAAGAAAAGTGAAGATTGAAAGGAGTAACGCACAGGAAAAACCTAGGCTAGCGCCTGGAGTATGGTAAGTCCTCTGAAATCTCAGTCCTCCCATTTCTTTGTCCAGCCTCTTTAAGAAGTGCCAGTTCTACACAGACATTGGCCTTCTGACCTAGTATAAGAAAATAAGCAATGATTGTTTGTGCTGATGAATTAAGACCCACGGTGCGCTGCAGCCCGCAGTGAGGCCCCATCGCTGCTCGGGCTTATATTTGGGGCAACCAAGACTGATCGTTTTCTTCCCTGCCACACCTTGTGCAGCAGCAGAGAGAAGTGATCTAATATCATCTGGGGCAATGGTCTGACATGATTTCTGGTTGGGTGCCAACCTTTAACACAGCATCCATACCCCATCAACACTGTCATCCTGTCCAGAATGACAGCCGCTGTCCCCACTCCATACCCCACCGATCCTCATCCTAGTAGTCCAAGTATTCATCATCCCTTGGTTTCAAGCTTGAATTCCCATTTGCCTTTTCAGTGGCATGACCTGGGCTCAAGAGCCTAAGAATCAAGAATGAAGGGGGAGGATGGGTAGTGTACACAAGAAAGTGGAGTAGAAAACCTCATTTTTAAATGAGACATGAGTGCGTTTTATCTCTTCTTATTTGCCTTTAATAGTTTTGATGGAAAGTGCTTGAATCTGGAGTTCTGGTTTATCCTTCCCCTTATGTGACCTTGGAAAGTCACTCAGACATCAGTTTCCTATTAGTAAAATTTAGGTATATCAGATACTATCTCCGAGGTTCCTTCTACTTAAGCATTCCATGAGCCTGTTTCACAGGTTTATCATCCACCCTTAAACAGGATGAAGGAGGCAAAACTAAGGGTTAAAAGGCTGGCTGGTTAAGGTTAAGAGGTGGCATTAGACTTAGAGTCCTGGGTTCAAGACCAAGGTCTGTCATTAACTCTACATGCTCTTAAGTGGGATACTTCCCCTTTTTAAGCCTCCCTCTCTCCAACGGTAACAGAAGAATTGTTATAAGAATCGTTGAAGATTCTTCAAAGTATAATATTTCACAGTGGAATGAATAAACCAACAAATTCTAGAAACTCATGTACTTTTACCTTACCACAAACCTGTACCTTTGTGGGCAACTAACCAAAAACTCTTAACAGTCATGGGTCTCTTGGAGCTCTCTAATATTCCTGGTAGACAACAGGGGGCACTCTTGGCATGTGTGCATCTAAAGGGTCCCCAGAGACCTTGGTGTGAGCTTCCAAGGCATATGATTTTTCTGAAGCTAATTTTTTTGTGGTATGTTGCTATAAACGTTCTTTCTGTCCCAAGTGCCTGCCTCTTGCTTACTGAGCCACATTTCATCTCCACTGGGCACTGGGTTCTCCTTACATAGGAATTCCCTTGTGGCTCAGATGCTAAGGAGTCTGCCTGCAGTGCAGAAGACCTTGGTTCAATCCCTGAGTCAGGAAGATCCACTGGAGAAGGGAAAGGCTACCCACTCCAGTATTCTTGTCTGGAAAATCCCGTGGACAGAGGAGACTGGTGGGCTGCAGTCCATGGGGTCGCGAAGAGTCGGACACGACTGAGCGGCTTCACTTTCACTTTTCACTTTCATGCATTGGAGAAGGACATGGCAACCCACTCCAGTGTTCTTGCCTGGAGAATCCCAGGGATGGGGAAGCCTGTGGGCTGCTGTCTATGGGGTCGCACAGAGTTGGACACGACAGAAGTGACTTAGCAGCAGCAGCAGCAAAGCCCACAGACAGAGGAGCCTGGTCGGCTACAGTTCCTGGGATCGCAAAGAATCAGACATGACTGAGTGACTAACACTTTCACTTCACATTCTCCTTACATAAATTTAGTAAATTCCAATATTTACCAGGAATTAATCTGGGATCCAGTTCTATATACAAATTCTCTTGCGAATGTCAACATAGATCTGATGTCCATCTCTCCCTTCCTCCCTCTGCCTGAAGCATATTTTCACCTACTCTCTTACTTTTTACCAAGTTCCACTTTATTTCACCAATTAAAAAAAGAAATTTTAAATCTACAAAAATGGTATGAAATCTGCAAGTTTGTCTTATCATAGCTCTTTCCTCATGGGTTCTTTTGGGAAATAAAATCAAACAATGTGTGTAAAAGAGTTTCAGGAAGAAACAAGTAAACAAGCTTTATAGACTCTTCATAAAGTCAAGTGGATTGTTATATAAACGCCACATAAATCATCATCCTTGAGACCAGATTTTCGAGGAGATTGTTACTACAGGCACTTTCTTCTTTTTCAAAAGTTCAGGACTTAACTATGGAGTGTTATGGAAATTCTTATTGATTATTAGCTCTCAAGTACATTTATCAAGGAAAAATAAACCTGTCTCAGCTATATATAGATTTGTATATAAGGCAGTTTAGAAATTCTGGTGGCAATAATATTCAGAAAAGCACAGTCGGCAATCACACGGGGTTAACATGACACAATTCTTAAAACCAGCTTTGCCCTTAAATGGTACTATCCGTTAGTCAATGGCAAGGTCAACTACATCGGGTCTTGAGTCTGCTAGCCTTAGATGAGTCACTTAAGCCTCGAACACTTCAGGCCAAAACTCTGGGCTCTACTGGATATTATCTAGGCCTCTTCCATTACGTAACTTTTGCCCTATGGATGCTGTGAATTGGGAGGCTGTTAGGTGCAGGGGAAGAGTGTGTCTTTGACATGGGACAGAGTTGAATGTGAATTCCTGCTTTGCCACTAACAAATGGCCTGAGAAAACACTGCTTTCTTTCTCTAATCTTGGTTTTCATATCTTCAAAATGGGAATAAAAACACCTATCTTTTGAGTTTTTCCTGATAACATAATAACATAAGATAGCCCACAAAGGGCCAAGTTCACACAGAAAACGTTTAGTGAACATTAGTTCACGTCCCTTCTCCCTCTAGGAGTGGATGTTATGCAGGCTTCATCTGTGTTTAGTCAAAGTGAAAACGACATTGAAAGTGTTAGGCTCGCAGTCCTGTCTGATTCTTTGCGACCCCATGAACAGTAGCCCGCCAGGTTCCTCTGCGCATGGGGTTCTCTAGGCAAGAATACTGGAATGGGTTGCCACTTCCTTCCCCAGTGGATCTTCCTGACCCAAGGATTGAACCTGGGTCTCCCACTTTGCAGGCAGATTCTTTACCATCTGAGCCACCAGGAAGCCCACGTTTAGGCAAGGAGGAGGATAAAAGCATGTAGAAAAACATAGGTATGAACTTTAATGAGTGCCTGAAACAGTGTCCTGGTTTCTCTAGTGCAGAATCACATGGAGTTGTAAAGATTTAACTCAGAATTTGAACATTGGTGAAACAGCCCCGAGACAACAGTGGAAATTAACTGGTCTGCAAGCAGCCTTTGGTGTTCTGGTATCACCCTCAGTTCTAGCAACCCACACCTGCTGCTTGCTTAATGCTTTTGGACTTGAACAGAGATTTAGGAAGTAAACTCTGAAGGTAGATTCTACCAGAGTCAGAGTAGTTTCCCAGGTGACACTAGCGGTAAAAAAAAAAAAAAAAAAAAAACCCGCTTGCCAATGCAGGAGATGTAAGAGATGCAGGTATGATACCTGGGTCAAGAAGATTCCCTGGGAAAGGAATTGGCAACATATTCTTGCCTGGAAAATCCTACGGACTGAGGAGCCTGGAAGGCTATAGTCCATGGGGTCCCAAAGAGCTGGACACGACTAAGCTACCAAGCACGACTTGATAGACAAATAGCCTTCAGGATCAACTCACCTGGTTTTTAAAATAACATTGTGATTATAAGTAAGCAGAAGGAAACCTTTTTTGAGTTGAGCAGGTGAAAGCGCCTAACCTTTGAGGCCATTTGCTTTAATCTAGTGAAGAAGAAAAGAGTACATAGTGGGAAGTGAAACTACTAAGTTTTGAAATATTTGCCTCTGAAGCAGCAGGCATGGCCCTACTAAGCACAGATTATATAATATGTATTACCAAAACAATGCTTGTAATTGCCTTCAGAGATTCTATTTTCTACTGAATCTTGACTTTTCCTTAAAACACTAAACACATGGTCTCTTACCAGTTAGAATATACTTGAAAAACAAAATAGAATGTTGCATTTTTGACAAATAATTTCAGCTGTTTCTGCTGAAGAGTGTGTCACTTTAAGAAAAAAAAGAAGGTCTTGACAAATTCAACATCACACGCGTGCTCAGTCATTTAGTCCAACTCTTTGCGACCCCATGGACTGTAGCTCACTGGACTTCTCTAACCATGGAATTTTCCAGGCAAGGATACTGGAGTGTGTTGCCATTTCCTTCCCCAAAATTTAGCATTACTTTCAGCAAAACAGTGTGGCAGGTTCAATCAAGGTTACAATGATGTTAAAATATAGCAGCATTCAAAGGAAATGTGACTATAGTCCCCAACCTGGTATCTTAGTATAACAGATAGAAATTCAGTGATTCTGTTTTTTCCTGAGGTTGATAAGTTCCTTGCATTTTTTTCTCTGTGATTTTGAAAGGAAATGTTTATAATTATCGGTTCTCTATGTAATGATTATCACATTTTTTTATTTCAGAGCTAGCATCCCTGGAAACACATTCCTTATAGTAACCTGAAACCCTCTACCACCACCATTTGGGCAAGATTCTGACTGATTTCAGCAGAACAAAGGAACAATTGCATCCCATTTGAAAGCCAGATGAGGTTCTCTTTGTTTCATTCTAAATTGGGAGTGATAACGGTTGGGTGGTCATTACTTCAAGCAGGGAAATAAAACAACCCTAACAATGAACAGGGCTGGTGTACAGTGGCTATTTTCTGGGATGGAACTGGTTAACTAAGAATTGAAAAGTCATCCTCTGGTAGCCTGAACAGGAACCTACAGTCTGCAAACACTTATTCCCATCAACACTGCTCCAAGGAGGTGCCGAAATGCAGGGTCCTTCATTCTGATCTTGTGTCTGTCCTGGTATGAATTAACAGAGGGGAACAGGAAATGGATCGACACTGTTCATAAGTGAGGCGGCCAGGCAGGAGGGGAGGTCCTTCTGCTTTCAATCAAGAGAGGGGTACAATCTGAGGTGCCATCAGTACATCGCAACCATTGGGAAAGCCCAGGCTTCTTCAGGGAGCTGGGCTTCTTTATGGATGGAATTACATACTTTGTGAGTAAGAACTATTTCTTGTATAGAATACCTGTTAGCTTGCAGCAAAAATGTGAGTGGAAGGAAATACATAGGACTGGTGAAGTAAGCAAAGCAAACACTTGAGTGTATTTCTCCCCTTGACCCTGCACCAGACAGAGGAAACCATTATTGTCATCATTAACTATGTTCTTATTAATATTATTTAATTGTAGTACTTTTTCAAGTTCCCAATCTGGAAAACCCAGAAAGATCAAAAATCATTTCCTTTATTGGAGACCTTTAGAATTCAGGAGCTTAGAAGCAATTTTCTCTATGCCACTGGATTATCCCTATTACAGGTGTTATAGGGAGCACTGCTAGCCTTGCTTTAATATTATTGACACTGATCCTTGCTTTGTTGACATCTTGGGTAGCTACTATGAAGAGCTGGGAACTGATTTGCTTAATTTCAACCTTACTGATCCAATCAACTTGCCTGTTTACTTTGTATGCTGAGCAAGCCTTTGAAAAATGAGACTTTTAAGTGACTTCCTACTCCAGGAAAGATTTGTACATGGGCACTTGGTCTTAATCAGAGAGAGGATGGACTTAGTCTGGGTTGGATGTGGTCAGAGGTGCTGCTGAGCAGAAGTGGGAATAGGAAGCTGAAAAACTGCCTGTCTCTCCTGATCATCTTCATGGCATGACTACAGGATTCCATTTGAAATGAGCTCCCCAACATTCAAAAATGCCCGTATATAAGTGCGAGCGCAAAAGCAGGAAATAAGGTGTTCCTCTCCTGTTACTTGACATTGTATTCACCACATCTCAGTTTTTCTCCTCTTGTGCAAGTCAGTGGGAGTTTCCTTGAAACTTATTTTTATTCTCATTCTTATTCATCAGTTTGATACTTGAGCATCAGAGCCCACCAAGATATTAGCCACCTCTTTGCTATAAATCAGGTGTATTAAACTATTATGGCATTTATGAAAAAGGTCTAGCTTTTTCTTGCTCTACAAAGCATAACACAGCACGTTATGTGAAAGTTCCATAGAAGTGCTCATCACAATATAGAGTGGGTGCCTCTTCATCAGTATATTCCCCAGGATTTAGCATATCCTTCTAGTGAATGGTGAAATTTCAGTCAATATTTGTTGAAGGTACCATTTGTGTAACTTGTTGGCAATACACTCAGTTGACTGAGCAAATGCTTCAAACTCTCAGAAAATATTACCAGAACTGTATCTATAAAAAGCCAAAATTACATAAAAAATATTCAAATCAATTCTTTGGCAATATCTTAAGCAAAACTGATAGACTATTTGTTCCACAACCAGCCCTCCGCCCCGATTTTCATTGCCTGTCTTTGTATCCTATGAACACAGGCCTGGAGCCAGAGTTCCCTTTATTTTTTATATTTTGTTTGTTTTCATTATTATTATTATTATTTTTTTAAAGAGAATGTTTCTGGTAGTTCAAACGAAGAGTGGTCCTATTTCAAACTAATCGTAACAGAATGACTGGAGAAGAATATCCAAGCAAATTGTATTTTACTGACCAAAAGATCAGTTCAATGTAAAGAGGAATTTCCTTGATTCTGGGACCACAGCGCAGTGAGGGAACTCTTGGATGAAAGTCATAATCCAGCGGAGAAGGATGAAAGGAATTTAAAGGTGAATTGGGGGACTTTGGAAATTTAATACCATGATTTGGTATCAGATTTAAATTCTTTCCAAAGCCACTGTGAAATCAAGGTGGGGGTGGGGTAACTTACAGAAAGTTGAATGTTATTAAAACTGTATATGAAAGTATTTACCCTTATCTTTTCCTCCCCTAGTCAACACAGTTTTTAAAAAATTTCCATATAAGATGCCACTGTATTTTATTGAGCTACATGTTCTAGCAAATTAAAAAATTGCTGTGTCTGGTACTGACAATTAAAGTATACATGTGTAAATCACAGGATTAAACAGATATCACAGTGCAATTTTGTAAATCTGCAATCCAGTACAACTTGAGAAGGTAAAACACCAAAGAGCCTGAGTGAGAGTTAATTTAATTCTTCCACAGCGTGGAAAATGTGGATTTAGCAGGAAGTAAATTCCTAAATGAATGGCTAAACGGATGACTTCAATGCAAGTTCCCTTCTGTTGCCTGGAGAGTTCTGTGTACCTGGGAGCTTTGAAGACATTCTCTCATACTCTTGTGAGTGAACCCAGGGAAAATAAAGGAGCAGGGCTGCTCCATATAGCAATGCCGTCAATAAAGTTGCAGGTAAAGAGTGTTTCTTTTTCTAAGAGCTACACAATATGTTCCCCACCCCCACAACTGACCATGCAAACTTGTTAGTTTACCGCTGGCAGAAGTTGGTTTCAATGAAGAGACCTAATAAGGTCCTTCCTAAAGGATAACCACCCTGGTTTGCCTATGGTTCATACCACCAGGGGTCATCCTTCTTAGCTTCAGAGATTTCAGCTGGAAAGATGGGATAATGTTGTTAGGTTAAAACTAAAGCTTCAGAATCAAATAGAAGATTGAATCCTGACTTAATTTCTCAAAGCCCCCAGGCCCTCAACTTAAAATAGAGATTTAGCACTAATTTGTCTGGCTAACTGTAAAAGAGATAAATGTGGGAAGAGTTAGTATAGAAGTTGGTATAAGTCAGCACTCAAATGTGTGGGAACCCAGCATCATCATTTTATTTTATATTTCATCATCATTTATATTGATACAAATTCTTGGAAATGGAAGAGATTTTGACCCTAAAAATGGCAACCCACTCCAGTACTCTTGCCTGAAGAATCCCTTGGTCAGAGCAGCCTGGTGAGCTCTCAGTCCAAGGGGTCACAGAGTTGGATATGACTGAGTGATTGATACACGGATACACATACACTCAGTTCATTTGATAGCATCCCAGTCAGGTGGGCATCCAGCTGATGGTAAACTGTCAATAAGAAAGTTAAAATTAAAACATTTTAGAAAAAAAGGTTGAGTCACTGTTTGATTTTATCTGACATTTGTAATGAATTCTTGTTTTTATTTTTTGTAAAAATTGATGGGNCACCTACTTTTCAAAAAGACCTTCTAGTGCCCATTGCTGCTTTTCTGTGGAGAGAGCAATCAGGTGTGCCCGGGGTAGAACCTTGATTTGGGGCATCAGGTTGGTCTGTCTCACCTCTGATCAAGCTGCTAGTAGAACAGCATCCAAAACCCCGGACACCGAGGACTTTAACCAGAGGTCCACTGCTATCCTGACCCAATAGTCTTTGGGGTCCAGTGGTCAGTATTGACTACCTTGGCCAAAAGCAGGTATCTGCCTCATGATGACATTGTCCTGTCCAAGAGTTACAGCCTAAATGTGGTTTCCTCCCTATAAAACACACCATTTCATCTCTGGCCCATATGAGACCATCTTTAAGCCTTTATCCACTATAAATTATCCCCACCTTAAAAAGCAGGCACCCTACTTTTCAGACTTATTCCTGTAAGTCACACCTGAAATACAGTTTTAGATTTTCCACTGGCCTCTAAAGCCCCAGAGCTCACTCTGCTCGATCTTGTTTGTGATGTTCTTCCTCTGTAACGGCACACCCACTCACCTACACCTCAGCCATCATTCTCGACTTCCCTCTCTTGTGTCCCACGCTCAAGCCATCATCAGTCCTGTCACCTCCGCACTTGAAAAGCCTGCCATATCAGGCCACTTTCACTGCTTTCGGTATTAGTATCCCAATCTGCACCACTGTTCCCGTTCACCTGTCCCACTGAATTACACTCCTAACTAACTCTCTTGATTCCTTCCATCCAGTCTCTAAAGAGCACCAAGTAGTCCTTTCTAAGACAAAGTCAGATCAGCCATAACACATCTGTGATCAAACAGTCCATTTGGTTTCCCCGTCTCACTCAAAATCAAATATAGTGTGCCACTTGTCCCACAGCTCCCTTGCTACCAGCCGGCTCCTGTTTACCTCCCCAGCCTTGTCCCCTTCCTCTGTCCCCCTCACTCAGTCTGCTCTCCCACATGGTGTGACCCTGCACGCATTGCACATTGGAAAGCAGACCCCAGTCCAAACACTTCCCACCCTAGGCTCCTTGAGAGTGCTCCCTCACCTGGAATGCTCCTCCCCATAGACCTGCGGGGCTCAGTCTTCTGCTTGGTCCAAGCCTCTGCTTACTCTCTCCTCATCAGAGGTGACACACTTTCCCATGTTCTTATCTTCCTAAGCTTTCCTTCTCATCGTGTGTATTCACTTACTGAACTGTTGAACATGTATCCTCTCCACTGGGTAGAAGGTTCATGAGGGCACGGATTTGGTATAGGGCACTATAGCACCACAGCAAAATGCATGAAGAACTGACATCTGACAAGGCATTGATGAGTGATTAGAGGAAGAAACATCCAGAGAGCTTTGCAAAGAGGTTAGATGGAAGGCTGGAGTAGTTTCAGAGCACCAAGGCCCACGTCTGATCTGAAAAGAAGTAAAGCCAATGGCTCTTCTTACTAAATGTGCGTCCCCACCCCATGCTGAGCGCCGAAGAATTGATGCTTTTCAACTGTGGTGTTGGAGAAGACTCTTGAGAGTCCCTTGGACTGCAAGGAGATCCAGCTAGTCCATCCTAAAGGAGATCAGTCCTGAGTGTTCATTGGAAGGACTGATGTTGAAGCTGAAACTCCAATACTTTGGCCACCTGATGTGAAGAGCCAACTCATTGGAAAAGACTCTGATACTGGGAAAGGTTGAAGGCAAGAGAAGGGGATGACAGAAGATGAGATGGTTGGATGGCATCAGCTACTCAACGGACATGAGTTTGGGTAAACTTCAGGAGTTGGTGATGGACAGGGAGGCCTGGTATGCTGTAGTCCATGGGGTCACAAAGAGTCTGACATGACTGAGTGACTGAACTGAACTGACCCCATGGTTCTGCACCAGCCTTGAGCCCCTACTGGTTACAGTGAAGACTTTGCTGGACAAACCAAGGTGCAGAGAGCGGAAGCTTGTGAGCCATCTCTACTGTTGCCCTCTTACCTCATTGTGGGCCCATCATTCCTGCCAAATAATCTAACAGCTCTCAAATGAGCTCAGGCTCCTGAAGAGTATGGCAAGTAGGTCCTTTGAAAAACTAAACTGAGCCACTGAGGCATAAAGAGGAGCCCAGGGTCACACAGGCAGGTGAACAAGAAATTAGGATTAACATCTAGACTGCTTCCTTTCTTCTCAGGTGTTGACTATCATAAATACTGTGTTTGTAGCTGGTTCAAGTTTCATGGATGTTTCATCTGAATAGGAATGAAAGAAAGAGAGGCCCTAAAAGATAGGCTGTTAATTTTCCAAAGCTGTGGTCTTTGTGTGATAAAACAGATGAGCTTAAGCAATTAGAGCCTCAGCGAGCCTCCCTTTGGGTTTCTCTGACTGCTCCTCTCTGTTTGCAGACATAATATTCCCTTTCTCCAAAACATCTCTGGTTACCAAAAGTAAATTTTGTGGGGAAATGGTGACGACGGTCAAACAAAGAGTTAACACAACCAAAACAAAAAATCCAGTTTGAAATATTTTTACAGCGTTCTTTACACTCGAGCCCGCTGGAGAAAAAACAGCATTTTAAGTGCTGCTCTTTTCCCCATTAGGTTGTCTGCTTTTACAGGTGGCAAGTTTCAGCGAGATCTGAAGGCAAAAGGCTCATGCAGAGATGGTCTGGAGCAGAAAGACTTGACCCGCCTGACCCCCTGCCCATGCACACAACATAATCACTCACAAAATAGATACTAAAATAATGTTAGCAGCTGCCTGGCCTAAACGGATAAAACCGAACACATTGAGAGACAAGGCAGAAAGCCTGTCCTTAGCTCACCCCCTTGGGCCTCGGCATGACAGCCTCCCTGGCCTGAGTTAACAGAGATCAAACCAAATGGCTTTTTGCACCTCTCTTCTTTTCCTTCTGTCATTCTGACACTTTTTTTTTTTCCCCAACAGGTCTTGACTCAATGAATTTAAACGCCCTTCTCTTTCTCACTCACCACATGCAAACTTTAATTAAGGCTGTCTCTACATAACACTAAAATAACTTGTTGAGATGTGAAACAGTCAGAGCACTGAGTTTGGGGCCATAAGAAGAGGGAGAGGGAAGGCCAAAGAGGATCATGAATGACGGCAAAAATTACCTCAGACCTTTAGACAGGCTTATTTTTTTTTTAATTGAAATATAGCTGATTTCAATACTATGTGAGTTTCAGGTATACAGCAAAGGAATTTTGTTAGACATATAGGTATACATTTATATATTATTTTTAAAAATTCCTTTCTACTACGTTAAAGAAATCCCACTTGATCATGGTGTATGATCCTTTTAATGTGTTGTACACCCTGAGAAAACCACAATCCAAAAAGACACATGTACCCCACTGTAGGCTCCCTGCCTTGCCTTTCCCTTTAATTGCAGGGGACAAGCATTTCCTCATTAAGGCAGATCTACCTTTCTCTAAAACCGTTCTCTTCACCTTGATGCCGGTAAGTTTCCTATACTTTATCATCTCTCTGTTATGAATGTTGGGGCTTCCCTTGTGGCTCAGTTGGTAAGGAATCTGCCTGCAAAGCAGGAGACCTGGGTTCGATCCCTGGGTTAGGAAGATCCCCTGGAGAAGGGAAAGGCTACCCACTCCAGTATTCTGGCCTGGAGAACTCCATGGACTTTATAGTCCATGGGGCCGCAAAGAGTCAGACATGACTGAGAAACTGTTACTTTCACTTTTATGAATGTTAGCACTTTTATGGATTGTTGATCCTTCATGAAAGAGAAATCTGAAGTTCAAAGGTAAATACCAAATCCACAGCTTCAATAAAAGATTAACTTTAAAAATTTAAATAAATAATACATTTTGAAAAAAAATTTAATATTCATTTAAAAACTTCAATGCTAAGTGGGAACTTAACTTGCTTTTCTCAACTTAAAGGTTTCAAAGGAATGAATACTGATTCAGATGCCTTCCAGTACTAATAGTAAATGAGCTTATATGATTGTTGCAAAAGAACTTCCAGACCCCATTTCCCCTTCCTGTAGCTTACATGGCTTATACAATAGTGATCATGGACTGAGTAAAAAGGTGGCTGTTCTTTAGCTTTGCAGACTTCAGAGATGTGTATTAGCTTTACATGGGAAGTTTCGCTATTACTGTCCAATGATTCACTGCAAGTTGGAGTTACAAAATTCCCTTCAAGTTGCAACAAGAAAAGGACAAAACCCAGAAGCTGTAGTCACAGGTATAAAGAAGAGAGCAGAAGAACAAGATAAGCCACTCCCAGGTAATCCACACATGACCCAGTCATTCTGCTGAATGTATTGGAGCAAGTAACCCTCCTTAGGGAGGTGGTTCATGAATCCTCCTGTTTAAAATCTGAAATTTTGAAATATTTCAAATATGAAAATTGACAATGGACAGTTGAACTGGCTCTAATAGTTATCATCCAAAGTTATTGAGCTTTGGTTGCAATATGTCCAGTCCTTGGAGTATAATGAATATAATGAGAATAACAGCTTTTGATTTGCTCCAACAATGGTGATAAGTAGCATGTATTAATTGCTTTTGTGTATTTTACATTTCTTGTATAATTAATCATGACCGTTGCATTCTAAGTAAACCTATATTACTTAAAAAAATAATTTAAAATTCTCAAAAATGGTTGTTTTAAAAGATTATTTGGCTATTTGAACTCTCGAGACTGGACTGTTACTTTGAGAAGGATGATTTGACAAAGTGTATAAACATTATATACATTCTTTTAACCAAAAGTACCAATTCAATTCAAAAAGTTCAATTCCAATTTAATTTTAAAATTCCAGTACAAATTTATACAATAATGTGTACACAGATGTTCATTGCTACATTATTTACAAATGGGAAGACTAGAAATAGCCTGTTCATTCAAAAGCATTTTTATAATGGAATTATGGAGCATTCACAGAAAAGTTAGAATGATAGGCTCTGAAATCAGAAGACCCAGTTTACATTTTAGTTCTATCTAGCTGTGAGGACTTAATCAAGATCCTATACTTGCATAAGCCTATTGGTTTTTTTAACCTGTAAAATAGGGAAAATAATATAACCTAGCTATTGATGGCTATGAGTGAAGCTTTAGTAAGATAAACCACATAAGTAACTCAGTACAGTGTCAGGAATGCAATGAGCACTCAATAAATGTTATAATTCTTTCTATTATGATTATTGGAACAGGTCTATGGACAGTTACACAGCTATTAAAAATGATAAACTAGCTCAACTTGTTGGCATGGAAAGATGCCCATCATCATAAAACACATCAGCAACCAATTTTAACCTTCTTCCTCGATGACCATCATACCCAACTCCACCAGCGCACAAAGCTGTAAGGATATGAACCACAGTTGCCTTGTTCTCCACAGAAACCTCGGAGCCTAAAAAACACGCATCACGTAGAGGCCACTCCCTAGTACTTTACTTTTTGGACACAAATCTTTTACTTTAAAATATACTGATTGAAGCTAGGCAAATGGTAACCTTAACTTAATTGGTGTTTTTTTCCCCTTCTTTTCCCTTTTTTAATTGGAAAATAATAGCTTTATAATGTTGTGTTGGTTTCTGTCAAATGGCAACAGATCAGCCATAATTTTATGTGTGTGTGTGTGTGTGTGTGTGTGTGTATACTATCCTTCCTTCTCTCTTGAGCCTCCCTCCACACCCCCTACCTGATCCCAGCCCTCTAGAGCTTGTGACCTGTCGAACTCTAGACAAATGTCATTTTGTTAACATGGTGTATTTCAATTTGTTAATATGGTGTATCACATTGACTGATCTGCATATATTGAAGAATCCTTGCATCCCTGGGTTAAACCCCACCTGATCATGGTGTATGCTCCTTTTAATGTGAAGCCCTATACCCTGAGAAAACCACAATTCAGAAAGACATGTGTACCCCACTGTTCACTGCAACATGATTTACAGTAGCCAAGACCTGGAAACAGCCTAGATGTTTAGAGGTCATCTGTCAGCCCCTGTCATCACAGAGCACCAAGCTGGCTCCTTGTGTTACATAGCAGCTTCACANAAGTTTCCTATACTTTATCATCTCTCTGTTATGAATGTTGGGGCTTCCCTTGTGGCTCAGTTGGTAAGGAATCTGCCTGCAAAGCAGGAGACCTGGGTTCGATCCCTGGGTTAGGAAGATCCCCTGGAGAAGGGAAAGGCTACCCACTCCAGTATTCTGGCCTGGAGAACTCCATGGACTTTATAGTCCATGGGGCCGCAAAGAGTCAGACATGACTGAGAAACTGTTACTTTCACTTTTATGAATGTTAGCACTTTTATGGATTGTTGATCCTTCATGAAAGAGAAATCTGAAGTTCAAAGGTAAATACCAAATCCACAGCTTCAATAAAAGATTAACTTTAAAAATTTAAATAAATAATACATTTTGAAAAAAAATTTAATATTCATTTAAAAACTTCAATGCTAAGTGGGAACTTAACTTGCTTTTCTCAACTTAAAGGTTTCAAAGGAATGAATACTGATTCAGATGCCTTCCAGTACTAATAGTAAATGAGCTTATATGATTGTTGCAAAAGAACTTCCAGACCCCATTTCCCCTTCCTGTAGCTTACATGGCTTATACAATAGTGATCATGGACTGAGTAAAAAGGTGGCTGTTCTTTAGCTTTGCAGACTTCAGAGATGTGTATTAGCTTTACATGGGAAGTTTCGCTATTACTGTCCAATGATTCACTGCAAGTTGGAGTTACAAAATTCCCTTCAAGTTGCAACAAGAAAAGGACAAAACCCAGAAGCTGTAGTCACAGGTATAAAGAAGAGAGCAGAAGAACAAGATAAGCCACTCCCAGGTAATCCACACATGACCCAGTCATTCTGCTGAATGTATTGGAGCAAGTAACCCTCCTTAGGGAGGTGGTTCATGAATCCTCCTGTTTAAAATCTGAAATTTTGAAATATTTCAAATATGAAAATTGACAATGGACAGTTGAACTGGCTCTAATAGTTATCATCCAAAGTTATTGAGCTTTGGTTGCAATATGTCCAGTCCTTGGAGTATAATGAATATAATGAGAATAACAGCTTTTGATTTGCTCCAACAATGGTGATAAGTAGCATGTATTAATTGCTTTTGTGTATTTTACATTTCTTGTATAATTAATCATGACCGTTGCATTCTAAGTAAACCTATATTACTTAAAAAAATAATTTAAAATTCTCAAAAATGGTTGTTTTAAAAGATTATTTGGCTATTTGAACTCTCGAGACTGGACTGTTACTTTGAGAAGGATGATTTGACAAAGTGTATAAACATTATATACATTCTTTTAACCAAAAGTACCAATTCAATTCAAAAAGTTCAATTCCAATTTAATTTTAAAATTCCAGTACAAATTTATACAATAATGTGTACACAGATGTTCATTGCTACATTATTTACAAATGGGAAGACTAGAAATAGCCTGTTCATTCAAAAGCATTTTTATAATGGAATTATGGAGCATTCACAGAAAAGTTAGAATGATAGGCTCTGAAATCAGAAGACCCAGTTTACATTTTAGTTCTATCTAGCTGTGAGGACTTAATCAAGATCCTATACTTGCATA
The DNA here is from genome assembly GCA_006410615.1 of Neotragus moschatus. Taxonomy (NCBI): domain Eukaryota; kingdom Metazoa; phylum Chordata; class Mammalia; order Artiodactyla; family Bovidae; genus Neotragus; species Neotragus moschatus. The sequence continues at coordinate 463,714 of SJYA01001936.1, read as the reverse complement.
AGCCTATTGGTTTTTTTAACCTGTAAAATAGGGAAAATAATATAACCTAGCTATTGATGGCTATGAGTGAAGCTTTAGTAAGATAAACCACATAAGTAACTCAGTACAGTGTCAGGAATGCAATGAGCACTCAATAAATGTTATAATTCTTTCTATTATGATTATTGGAACAGGTCTATGGACAGTTACACAGCTATTAAAAATGATAAACTAGCTCAACTTGTTGGCATGGAAAGATGCCCATCATCATAAAACACATCAGCAACCAATTTTAACCTTCTTCCTCGATGACCATCATACCCAACTCCACCAGCGCACAAAGCTGTAAGGATATGAACCACAGTTGCCTTGTTCTCCACAGAAACCTCGGAGCCTAAAAAACACGCATCACGTAGAGGCCACTCCCTAGTACTTTACTTTTTGGACACAAATCTTTTACTTTAAAATATACTGATTGAAGCTAGGCAAATGGTAACCTTAACTTAATTGGTGTTTTTTTCCCCTTCTTTTCCCTTTTTTAATTGGAAAATAATAGCTTTATAATGTTGTGTTGGTTTCTGTCAAATGGCAACAGATCAGCCATAATTTTATGTGTGTGTGTGTGTGTGTGTGTGTGTGTATACTATCCTTCCTTCTCTCTTGAGCCTCCCTCCACACCCCCTACCTGATCCCAGCCCTCTAGAGCTTGTGACCTGTCGAACTCTAGACAAATGTCATTTTGTTAACATGGTGTATTTCAATTTGTTAATATGGTGTATCACATTGACTGATCTGCATATATTGAAGAATCCTTGCATCCCTGGGTTAAACCCCACCTGATCATGGTGTATGCTCCTTTTAATGTGAAGCCCTATACCCTGAGAAAACCACAATTCAGAAAGACATGTGTACCCCACTGTTCACTGCAACATGATTTACAGTAGCCAAGACCTGGAAACAGCCTAGATGTTTAGAGGTCATCTGTCAGCCCCTGTCATCACAGAGCACCAAGCTGGCTCCTTGTGTTACATAGCAGCTTCACATTTGTTACCTGTTTTACACGTGACGGTATATATATGTCAATTCTACCACCTCAGTTTGCCTTAGTCTCTTCTTCCCTGCTGTGCTACAAGTCTGTTTTCTACATCTGAGCTTCCATTTCTTCTCTGTAAAGAGGTTCATCAGTACCATTTTTCTAGATCCGTATATATGCATTAATATATGATATTTGCTGTTCTCTTGCTGACTTTCTTCACTCTGTGTAACAGGCTCTAGGTTCACTCACCTCACTACAGTTGACTTAACTCACTCTTTCTATGGCTGAGGAACATTCCATTGCATATATGTATCACGTCCTCTTTGTCTACTCATCTGTCAGTGAACATCGAGGCTGTTTCCAGGTCTTGGCTCCTGTAAATAGTGTTGCAGTGAACAGTGGGGTACATGTGTCTTTTTGGATTGTGGTTTTCTCAGGGTGTACAACACATTAAAAGGATCATACACCATGATCAAGTGGGATTTCTCCCAGGGATGCAAGGATTCTTCAATATATGCAGATCAATCAATGTGATACACCATATTAACAAATTGAAAAATTAAAAAAAGATGTATCATCATTTTAATAGATGTAGAGAAAGCTTTCCTCAAAATTTGACATCCATTTATAATAATAATAAAAAAAACTATCTAGAAAGTTAGCATTGAAGGAACATACCTCAATATAATAAAGGCCATACACAACAAATCCATAGCAAACTTTATACTCAGTGATAGAAAACTGAAAACCTTTCCTCTAAGATCAGGAAAAGACAAGGGTGCCCACTCTCACTACTATTATAAAATGTAGTTCTGTAAATCAAAATTGTTAGTTCCTCAGTCGTGTCCAGCTCTTTGAGACCTCATGGACTGTAGCCCATCAAGCTCCTCTATCCATGGAATTCTCCAGGCAAGAATACTGGAGTGGGTAATTATTCCTTCTTTAAGGGAATCTTCTCAACCTAAGGATCGAACCCAGGTCTCTTGCATTACAAGCAGATTCTTTACCATCTGAGCCACTAGGGAAGCCCCTTGGAAGTCGTAGCTACAGCAATCAGAGAAGAAAAATAAGTAAAAGAAATCCAGATTGGAAAAGAAGAAGTAAAACTCACTGTTTGGAGATGACAATGATACTACACATAGAAAATCCTAAAGATACTACCAGAAAATTAGTAGAGCTAATTAATGAATTTAGTAAGGTCATAGGATACAGAATTAATACACAGAAATCCTTTGTATTGCTATACACTAACAATGAAAAATCAGAAAGAAAAAATTAAGGAAATGATCCCATTCCCCCTTGCAAGAAAAAGATTAAAGCACCCAGGAATAAACTACCTAAAGGGACAAAAAACCTGTGTGCAGACAACTATGACACTGATGAAAGAAATCAAAGACAACACAAAAAGGTGGAGACATGTATCATTTTCTTGGATTGGAAAAACCAAAATTGTCAAAATGACTATAGTATCTAAAGCAAACCATAGATTTAATGCCATAAGCACTAACATTTAATACCTTATTAAATGAAGAAATGAGTTTAAGAAAAAGCCAAAAATACGTGGATATTAAAATGCTAGGAGCAAGTACAATAAACTGCTGATCGTACTTTCCTCAGAGGAGAATTATGGGAGGAAAATAGATGTTCACCTACTTCCTCATTTACCATTTGAAATGAGCTTGTCAGATAAGGACAAAAGATATTCTTATGTCAGGACGAGAAAAGTCTTCCCACTGTTGTGACCACGGCCGTGCAAGTACGTGAACCCTTACAGTCAGGAACTAGAGAAGAATAGTTCATGTTTTAGGTTAGTTGCATTGTGTTTTCCCTTCTCTACTTTGCTTTTAATCAAATGCCATTGTTTAAAAGTATTTTACACAGACTGCATTCACCTCGCATAAGAACTGGGCTTCCCTTGTGGCTCAGCTGGTAACGACTCTGCCTCCAACGCAGGAGACCTGGGTTCGATCCCTGGGTTGGGAAGATCCCCTGGAGAAGGGAAAGGCTACCCACTCCCGTATTCTGGCCTGGAGAATGCCAGGGACTGTATAGCCCATGGGGTGACAGAGTCAGACACGACTGAGCGACTTTCACTCACTCGCTAGTATAAGAGCTAAATTTTCAAAGAGGGGAAAAATGCATTTTCTATCATTTCATAGGAATAGTCACTATTGGTTTGATAATCAGAAAATAACTTTGTTACTCAAGTTAGAGAAGTTTCTCATATGCATGTTGGAAAACACAGAAAGTTAGTTTAAAAAAAAAAAAGTAGAAAAAGCAGCCTGGCAGTCTACAGAGTTGCAAAGATCAGGCATGACTGAAGCAATTTAGCACAGTATAGAAAACATATTAAATTTAGAAAAAAAGATCTTAACATTTAAAGACAATATACCTCTCAGGCACAGTGAAAAAACTCTGATTTTGGGAGGGATTGGGGGCAGGAGAAGGGGACGACCGAGGATGAGATGGTTGGATGACATCACCGACTCGGTGGCCGTGAGTCTGAATGAACTCCGGGAGTTGGTGATGGACAGGGAGGCCTGGAGTGCTGCGATTCATGGGGTTGCAAAGAGTCGGACGCGACTGAGCGACTGAACTGAACTGAAACAAAGTTCAAATTGAGATGCAGAGAGGATGAAATCACAGAATTTGCCGTTAGAAAGCTGTAGAAATCTCATGGTTGTTATTGTTTAGCAGCTAAATCATGTCTGACTCTCAAGACCTCAGGGACTGTAACCCACCAGACTCCTCTGTCCGTGGTATTTCCCAGGCAAGAATACCAGAGTGGGTTGCCATTTCCTTCTCCAGGGGACCCTCCCAACCCAGGGATTAAAGCCATATCTCCTGCATTGCAGGCGTATTCTTTACCACTGAGTCACCTGGGAAGCCAAAATCTCATAGAATTAACCTGCAATCATGTCAAATCTACCACAGAGAAATACAGAGCATCAAACTCCTTTCAAGTTGACATCCTTAGTGACTGTCTTATTACTACCCTGGAAGCTGCCCTAGTTTCCTCTTTCTACTCCATATTTGTGTGTGTGTGTGTGTGTGTGTGCTGTTGTGTTTTGAACCCAGTCCTAATTACAGAGCTTGGTACATTGTGAACTCTCATTTCTAAATGAATAAATGATGTTTTGCAATGCAATAAAATAACTTTTAAATGGGAATAGAAGAGATTGGAGCAAAAGACAAGAAAAGGGACGAGAATGAGAAAATGGGGGTGGGGAGACAAGAGGAAGGAAGGATGGGAAGAAGGAGGAATAAAGGGAAGGACGGGGTAAAGGAGGGAGGAAGAGACGTTAGTTAGAAAGAAGGAAAAGCGATGGGATGAGTCAGAAGCCGCCCTTTCTGTCCTCATTTTATTTTTCTTCTCTGTGATCACAGTAGTCAAATGAGAAATCAGGCACACCAGGTCTTTTTTCAGAGACTGACTTCAGTAATGGCTGTGGCAACCAACACTTTCAGAATTTATTAGCTTCTGGAAAAAAAAGGGATGAGACTTGAAGAGGGAGCCTATAACAACATTTATTCTGGACCTCTGTTTAATCTGAAGCTACCCATCTGGGAAGGTAGAGAAGTCAAAAGGCCCAGTTCAGCCTTTCCATTGCCGCAAAGGGCAGATGGTTTTATAAATAGCATGAAGAAGAAAGACAATAGCTAGCTGAAACTGACACCCTATTACTTAGCAGAAATAAACGTTGAATAAAACACAGAGGTAAATCATGCCCAGACTGAAGAAGCGTGAGCCGGAGGTTATTTAGCATAAACCTAATCTCACATTCTAAAAAGATTCCTCCCTTTTTTTCTGCTAGGAAGATGGGAGTAGGAGGGTAAAAGAGAAGGGGAAAGGAAAATAATGAACAATATTTCTTTAAGGCTTTTAGTTTTTTGTCCATTTTGGTGACTCCCTGAGATCCTTGGCAAATCTGTTTTAGATGGGCAGTAAAATTATGAATATTTTAAAATTTTTTATTGCAAGATATTTGCTTTACGATATTGTGTTGGTTTCTGCCATATATCAACATGAATCACCCACAGGAATACGTATGCCCCTTCCCTCTTAAATCTTTGTCCCACCTCCCTCCTCATCCCACCCCTCTAGGTTGCCCCAGAGCACTGGACTGAGGGCCTCAGGTCATACAGCAAATTCCCGCTGGCCATCTAGTTTACATGTGCTAAAGCATACGCGTCCCTGTCACTCTCCCAATCTGTCCCCCTATCTCCCTCACACACTGTGTCCACGAGTCTTCTCTATGCCTGCATCTCCATTACCACCCTGAAACCAGGTTCATCAGAACGACCTTTCTCGATTCCATACACATGAGTTACTACACATTATTTGTCTTTCTCTTTCTGACTTACTTCACTCTGTACAATAGGCTCTAGGTTCATCCCCCTCATTAAGACTACCTCAAATGGACTAGTTTTGAAAGTTGAGTGACATTCTGTTGTGTATATGTACCACAATTTCTGTATCCAGTCATCCGCTGATGGACATCCGGGCTGCTCCCATGTTCCAGCTGTTGTAAAAAGTGTTCCAGCAAATGCTGGGGCACGTGCGTCTCTTTCAGGTTTGGCTTTCTCAGAATATATGCTCAGAAGTGGGATTGCTGGGTCATATGGTAGTTCTATTCCTAGTTTTTTTTAAGGAATCTGCATAGTGGTTGTATCAATTTACATTATCACCAACAGTATAAGAGGGCTCCATTTTCTTCACATCCTCTCCAGCATTTATTGTTTATAGATTTTTTTAAATGATGGCCATGCTGACCTGTGTGAGGCGACATCTCATTGTGGTTCTGATTTTGCATTCTCTAATAGTGAGTGAGGTTGAACACCTTTTCATGTGTTTTTTGGTCATCTGATTGGCCACCTCATGCGAAGAGTTGACTCATTGGAAAAGACTCTGATGCTGGGAGGGATTGGGGGCAGGAGGAGAAGGGGACAACAGAGGATGAGATGGCTGGATGGCATCAGTGACCCGATGGACGTGAGTCTGAGTGAACTCCGGGAGTTGGTGATGGACAGGGAGGCCTGGCGTGCTGCGATTCATGGGGTCGCAAAGAGTCGGACATGACTGAGCGACTGACCTGAACTGAACTGAACTGAACTGTATGTCTTCTTTGGGGAAATGTCTGTTTAGGTTTTTCTTCCCATTTTTTTGATTGGGTTGTTTGTTTTTCTGGTATTGAGTTGCTTGTATATTTTGGACACTAATTCTTTGTCAGTTGTTTCGTCTGAGATTATTTTCTCCCATTCTGAGAATGTCTTTTAATCTTGTTTATTGTTTCTTTTGCTATGCAAAAGGGTTAAGTTTAATTAAGTCCTATTTGTTTAATTTCATTCTTATTGCCATTACTTTAGAAGGTAGGTCGAAAAAGACCTTGCTGTGATGTATGTCAAAGATTGCACTGCCTATATTTTCCTCCAGGAACTTTATAGTTTTTGCCTTACATGAAGTATTTTTGAAGTAAGCTTCTTGCTTTAATCCAGTAGGGTTAAAGAAATATATACTCTCTTGTTAAGCTGTACACACATCCTAGAGGGAAAGAGAGGACTGAACAAACCGTGAGTCTGTGAATACGTGTGTGTGTGTGCGCGCCCGCGGGTGTGTGTGTGTGCGTGCTTGAGATGTGATGAGTATGTGGAGTCTGGTCAAGGGACTGGGGTGAAATAAAGCTGGTGAAATATATCTATGATTATAGATAATCGTAGCACAGCTTCTTTCATGATCAAACTCAAACTCCTTCCCCATCTCCCTCCTGCTTGCTAGCCTGAGCTCGTCCTCCACTTCCCTTCACACGCACGTGTGCCATCTTTCTCACTCCCTCTCGGGAGACATGCTCATTTCTGCCTTGTACCTTTGAATGTGTGAAAAGTTCTTCCGACCCTTGTCTACCTAGCCTATTGCTGTACATGCCCCAAGACTTGCTTTATGAAACATTTTTGTTATGGCGCTTTCCACAAACTCCCCCAAAAGGAAGACCTGCAGTTTAATTTCTTCCTCCTCTGTGACTGCTCAACCCTTTGCTCATGTGTCTACCACAGAATTTTATCAACTGTTCTCTATATTTGCATATATTTCTTTCCTTCCAGGCCCTGAGGTTCTCAAAGACAGCAGCCATCTTATTCTGTTCCCAGTGCCTAAGTAGTGCCTGGCATGGAGAAGACTCTTAATAGAGATATGTTAGATAAACTGCATTAAGAAACATTCAAATTCCGACAATTCCAAGGAAGATGTATTCATGCCATCTCATCTCTTGAAATGAAGGGAACGATCCTGAAAGAAACACTTAAGCGTGGCTGAAGTTTGGCAGAATGACCACACAAACACTGAGGAAGAAAGTGTAAAATCAAAGGTGGTAGGTCTTGGCATTAGCCATTTGTCCTCTCTACATATTACTAATGGGATAAGGGTATTATCAGGATCTGAGCAGTGGCAGAATCCAGTCAATAAGAAGGAAAACAGACCATGAGTTCAAATCACCACTTGGCGCCTTGATCTTGAATGAAATAACACACTTGGGTATGATCACACTTGAGTGCAATCTTGGAGAAATAACTATATCTCTGTGCCCACTTTCTCAACTGTAAAATGTGTCTGTTGTGAGGATGAAATACATTAGCAGGTGTAAATACTAAAAATAGTTCGTAGCTTGGAGATAAACAAATTCGTAACTTACTGCATCAGTGACATTCTAAAATCCAAAGTGGCCAGGGTGGGAAGCAGAATCCAGCTGAGGTACAAAAGTTCAACATTCTCAATCCCAAATTGGATGTTTTCTACTTGTTCTCTTTGGATGGCATGAACTTAAGCTGTGGGACAACTAAACTTCAAACGGTAAATTCATTTTTCAGCTTTTCAAAAAGTTATGCAGCAAATGGAATTTTCTGGAAAAGAGCAATTAACCTACCGGTGCTTTGTGGAAATTTAATGATGCTGTAGTACATAATAAACTGTGGGCATGTGTATGTGACTAAGAGATTTCCATGAGCTGCATGATATTGCAGAGGAGTATGGTCATTGGAGACTTCCCAGTCAATGGGAGAAGTGCTCGTGTCCCTGATGCATACATTGAACTCAGAGCAGCCAAGGATGACATATTAAATGAGGTTCTGCACTACCTCAAAACGGGTTTATGTTTACACTTCATTGTGAGACTTTTTCAATGGTTTAAAATGACTCAGAGGAAGTTATGTAATGTTTATGGAGACATGTGCTAGAAAATAAACCAGGAACCACAATTGTAGTGTTAGAAGTAGCTCTTGAATAAGCCTTCACATTTATTTATTTACAGAATGTCTTAAATAACAAATAGGCAATTAAAGGACTTTCAGTTCTAGTAATGGCAGTGCAGTTTGTATTGAAATAACCTTCACACTGATGACAGCTACACATTCTAGACCGAAAAATAGTCTCTTGGCAGGCACTGGAAATCAAACAAAAGCAAATGGCCACTTAAGGAGATACAGTCTTTGAAAGATGGGATACAAATCAGGTGAGAATAAAACTTTTACAACTCTTCCCCCAAGGTCACTCCCTAGTGTGCATGAAAATAAGACAGAAAGAATTAACCTTAGCGGATTCAAAAGTTAGAGGTTGGATTTTGGGCTGCCAGCACATCTGGGTATTAAGGGGGTGATATCCTGGAAAGGAGGTAGTTATGGAGAAAGAAACATTTATCTGCATAAAAATTCCTCTGGAAATTTTGACTGATACTAAAGCTATGAATGTCCTTAGTGTGACTCCAAACAGAAGTCTATAGGACGCACAGTAGGAAGTGAAAGAGCTGAAGAGATGTCAGCAGGAGAGAGAGTTTGAAGTGCTGGAGAGAGAGTTTGGAGTTCACGTCCTAGCAAGTTAGAAGGAGTTAGTAAACACTTTGGGTTTCTCATTAAAACCCCAGAAGGACCACACCTTAGAAATAAGGACAATACTCCAAGACTAAAGGGAGTATCTTTGTCACTAAAGGCAGAATCAAAATAAGTCTTTCCCTAATAATGCACTAAAGTCAAGCCTCTATAGATATGAGATAATATTTCAGTAGTTTGGTGTTTGCTAAAATTAAATTCAATACTTTTAAAATAAAAGTGACAAAATTCAGCATGTTTTCAGCAATAAAACATACCGTTAAATTTAAAATTAGAAATTATTGCTCCCAGTTTTAAGATAAATAAGTACAAGGATGAAATGTACAACATGATAAATATAATTAATGCTGCTGTATTGTATATATGAAAGTTGTTAAAAGAATGAATCGTTAAAATTCTCATCACAAGGAAAAATGTTTTTTCTCCATATCTTCAACTTTGTATCCACATGAGAAGATGAAATCACTAAACTGTGTTCACTAAATTGTGAACATCAGTAAATTTAGTGAACTAAATGAGTTTACTAAATTGTGAACATCATTTCATGATGTATGTAAGTCAAATCTTTATACTGTATACCTTAAATTTACATAAAGCTGAGAATCAATTATATCTCAATAAAACAAAGAAAAAAACAGAAATTATTAGACAGGTGAAGAAGACGGAAAAAGTGACCTATAATTCAAGAGAATATGTATAGACTAGAGAATGAGACATATGGATGAGATAGGCTGAAATTAACAGATAAAAACTTTACAATAATTATAAAAAATATGTTAAGGATTTAGCAAAAGAAAAAGATGGTTATAAGGAATTAAGAGGTAGAGAATCTCAGGATAGACATGAAACTTCTAAAAAAATATAAAATTTAGAACTAAAAATAACATATCAGAAAATAAATCTTTATTAATGGGCTTAGTAGTAGATCAGAAACTGCACTAGAAATGAGCAGTGGACTTGAACTCAGGTAAATAGATGAGATGGTTGGATAGAATCATGGACTCAGTGAACTTGGGCAAACTCCAGGAGATAGTGAGGGACAGGAGGCCTGGTGTGCTGCAGTCCACGGGGCTACAAAGAGTCAGACACAACTTAGTGACTAAGCAACAACAAATTGATCTTCAAATTGAAGCACAAAGAAAAAAAAATGTTTGAAAAATAAAGGAAAAGAACCTCAATCACATATGAGACAACATCAAACAAAGATTTGTATAACTTAAATCTCTGAAGGAGGACAGAAAGAAAATAGGGCAAAGACGTATTTGAAATCCTTCAAATTCGATGAAAAACAGAAATTCATTGATCCAGGAAGTTGCGTGAATGCCAAGCAGGGTAGACACAGAGAAAAACAGAACTAGGCTTATCATGATAAAAATGGCTAAAAATCCAATAAAGAAAAATCTTAAAGCAGCCAAAGGTTAAAATAAAAGATTGTATAGAGGAACAATATAAGAACAATAGCCAGATTCTCGTTAGAAGTCACAGATGCCAGAAGACCAAAGGTAGTATACGAATAATCATCATTAATTATCAGGAAATTCAAATTAAACCACAATAAGATTTTATTTTACTGAAATTAATAAAATTTTAAAAAGATGAATAATGCCAAATGTTGGTGAGGATGTGGAACACCTGGAATGCTCATATACTGCTAATGGAAATGTGAAATTCTTTTATAAACCTCAACACGCATCTACCTATTACCCAGAATTTGCACTCTAGGCAATCCACTCCCCATAATTGCCAATGAAAACATATATGTCCACAAAAATATCTGAAGAATAATGTTCCTTACAGCTTTCATCAAGATTGCTCCAAACTGGAAATAACCCAAAGGCTCATGCTTCCCTGAGGGCTCAGTGGTAAAGAATCTGCCCAGCAGTGTAGGAGACATGGGTTCGATCTCTGGGTCAGGAAGACCCCCTGGAGAAGGAAATGGCAACCCACTGCAGTATTCTTGCCTGGGAAATCCCACGGACTGAAATCCATGAAGTGCTAGAGGAGCCTGGTGGACTACAGTCCATGGGGTCATAGAAGAATTGGACACAATTTAGCAGCTAAGCAGCAACAACAAAGGATATTACTCAGTAATAATAAGAGATGAATTGGAAATGAGGTTAGCATCATGGTGGCATTATTCTTTTTTTCTTTCCCCATTGACTAACAACTAATCAGACATTCCTAGCAAAAAAGAAAAAAAAAAAAAAAAAACCCTCTGTACAGCATTCCAGGATTCCTGAGAGATCCACTCATCTGTGTGTGTGAAAGTAGGTGGATTTGATTGAAGAGAAGATTGCAGAGAGAAGGGAGTGAGGTAACATAGCTGGCAGAAGAAGGAGGTCCAGCAGTTGCTCAGCATGACCTTTGGGGCAGAGGAGATCAGCAGAAGGTGGGAGTGGATGTCTGCTCAGCCAGATATCCTACAACTGGAGGGAGCCATTTCTCTCTCTGAGAAGAGTCCGTAGTGACTCAGGGTAAGGATAGAAAAGGCAAGTAGGTGGACAAAGAGAATTGAAGGAAAATGCCCCCTGCTGTCTGTGATGGGGTTCTAACAAAAGAACTACCCACTGACCTCTAGGACCCCCTACTTAGGGATCCCCCTACTAAGCCATGGGCACAACCAAGGAAACAATTGGTAAGTACACACTTCCGCCCAAGCTTAGCTGGTTAAGTCAGCTCTGCTAAGAAAAACCAAAAACTTGTGCTATAGCTCCACCTTCTGGAAAATAAAAGAAGGTCCCTAATTACCAAACCATTAAATTATTAGAATCAAAGTAAACAAAACCTTGCCTAATAAGAAATATATTCACTACTTCAAATGCATATATCATCAAACACCATAAAAGTTCATAGTAATACAGCGTAACAAAAAGAAAATGACAAGTTTCCAGCAAATGAATCCAAGAACAAGGAATACTGTGATCTAATTGAAGAAGAATTTAAATAGCTGTTATGGAGAAAATTAACAAATTACAAGAAAAATAAGAAGGCAATTCAATCCTCTAAGGAATAAAATTGATCAAAGGAAGGACTGTTTTATCAAAGAGATTTCAGTTCTAAAAAAGAGCCAAACTGAAATTCTGAAGATGAAGAATTCAACAAATGAGATGAAGACTGTATTATAGTTCATTGGATATAGAACAGATAAAATGAAAGAGAGAATCAGTGAACTGGAAGATAGGAATCTAGAAATGATTTGGGTGAACAAGGAGACAGAACTAAGATTTTATATATATATATATATATATATACATACATACAAAGAAACTCTATGAGGGTTATCAGACTTCATTAGAAAAGCCAAAAGAATAATGATTACTCTAGAAGAAGAGGGGAAGAAGTCAGCAGAGAGTTTATTTAAAGAAATACTAGCCTAGAACTTCCCAAACACAGGAGAGGAACAGAATATACAAATCCACAAAGCTAACCTAGCACTTTACTATGTTGGCACAAAAAGACCTTCTCTAAGATACATTATATTAAAACTGTCAAAAGTCAGTGATATAAATCTTAAAAGCTGTCAGGGTAAAAAGACAGTAATCAACAAGGGAACCCTTAGACTATCAGCAGATCTCTCAGCAGAAGCTCTATAGGCCAAGAGAGAGTGGAACAACATATTCAAAATATTGAAAGATAAAAATAATCAGCCAAAAATACTTTACCTTACAAAGTTATCCATCTGATATGAAGGAGAAATAAAGGCTTTCACAGACAAACAAAAGCTGAGAGAGTTAACCACTACTAGACCTGCTTTACAATAAATTTAAAAGGAGCACTTTAATTTGAAACAAACAAACAAATAAAACAAAAGCCATGAAAATCTCTGATTAAGGCAGTAAATTGCCATAATATGAAAACTGTAACTCTTATTAAACTCTTAATTACAACATAAAAAGTATTAAAAACAAATATAGCTACAACAACTTGGTAACAAAATCATGGCATAAAAAGAGGTAATTTGGGACATCAAAATACAAAAGGAAAAGAGTAAAAAATGGAACTACTGTACACAAATGAATGTAACCAAAGATAAATTGCTATCAGCTGAAAAAGGACTATATATACATATGCTCCCAACACCCAAGCACAAAATCATGCTAAGTAAAATAATAAAAAATCTTAAGAGAGAAATAGAGAATAATACAACAATTGTAGGGAACTTTAATAACTCACCGTCAGTAATAGATAGATTTTCCAGATAGAAAATTAAGATGGAAATATTGGAAAGGCACCACATTTTAGAACAAGTGGAGTTAGTGACATATATAGAACGTTACACCTAATAGTAGCAGAGCACACGTTCTTCTCACGTGCACACGGAATATTCCCCAGGATGGACCATGTGATAGGAGAAGAAGTATTAACAAATTTAAGAAGATTGAAATCTTTGACCACGGTGGTATGAATCTAGAAATCAAAAAGAGTAAAATGAGATTTATAAATCTATAGATATTGAACAATGCACATCTAAACAACTATTGGGTAAAAGAAGGCATCAAAATGGAAACAAATAGTTACCTCAAAATGAATGAATATAAAAATATAGCATGTCAACTATTGTGGGATGTAGCAAAAGCAGTTCTGACAGACAAGTTTGTAGCTCTCTCTCTCTCTTTCTCTCTCTCTCTCTCTACACACACACACACACACACACACACACACACAGACACATAAATTAGGAAGATCTCAAACAACCTAACTTTACACATCAAGGAAGAAGAAAGTGAAAAAAATTAAGCTCAATGTTAGCAGAAGGAGGGAAGTAATAAATGTCAGAACAGAAGTAAATAAAATAGAGAAAAATTAGAAAAGGTTGACAAAACTAAGATAAACAAAACTGATGAACCTATAGCTAGACTAAGACAAAGAGAGAGGACGCAAATAAAATTATAAGTGAAAGAAGAGTCACTACAACTGACACCACAGAAATACATAGAATCATAATGTTTTGAAAATTATATGCCAACAAATTGCAGATTCTAGGAGAAGCAGATAAATTATTGAAACATACAACCTACCAAGGCTGAGCAAGAGAGAAATAGAAAATTTAAACAGGCTAATGACAAGAGACTGAATTAGTAATCAAAACACTTCCAACAGAGCCAATACAGACCAGATGAGTTCATTGGATAACTCTATTAAATATTTGAAAAGTATTAACACCANAAATTGCAGATTCTAGGAGAAGCAGATAAATTATTGAAACATACAACCTACCAAGGCTGAGCAAGAGAGAAATAGAAAATTTAAACAGGCTAATGACAAGAGACTGAATTAGTAATCAAAACACTTCCAACAGAGCCAATACAGACCAGATGGGTTCATTGGATAACTCTATTAAATATTTGAAAAGTATTAACACCAATAATTCACAAATTCTTCCAAAATTTTGAGGAATAGGAAACACTTCCTAACTCACTCTATAAAACCAGCCTTACTTTGATACCGAAACCAGATAAGGATGCCTAGAGAAAACTATAGACCAATATCCCTGATGTATACACATGCAAAAACTGTCAACAAAACATTAGCAAACAAAATTCAAGAACACTCTAACAGAATTCTATACCATGACCAAACGGGACATATCCCTAAGATGGGAGAACAGCTCAACACATGAAAATCAATAAATGTAACATATCACATCAATTAAATGAAAGATAAAAGCTNGTAGTTATTTCTCCACTGATCTCCAGTAGTGTGTTGGGCACCTACTGACCTGGGGAGTTCCTCTTTCAATATCCTATCATTTTGCCTTTTCATACTGTTCACGGGGTTCTCAAGGCAAGAATACTGAAGTGGTTTGCCATTCCCTTCTCCAGTGGACCACATTCTGTCAACTCTGGACCCCATGGAACCATTGGCAAAAGTGCTCCCAAAGACCTCCAACTCAGCACTAAGACAAAGCACCACCAAAGGCTAGCAAGTTCCAGTGCCAGACACCCCACACCAATCCTTCAGCAAAACAGGGCTACAACCCTGCACTTTAGCAGACAGGCTGACCAGAGTTATATCAAACCCTTAAACAGCCCAAAACATGCTACTGAACTTGGTACTGACCTTTGGAAAGACAAGATTCAGCTCCATCCACCAGAATACAGGCACAAGTTCCCCTAACCAGGAAAACTTCATAAGCACTAGTTCAACCTCACCCACAGGCTGAAGACTCCAAATTAAGAGTAACGATGACCTTCCAGCCTGCAGAAAGGAGACCTCAAACACAGTAAATTAAACAAAATGAAAAGACAGAGAAACATACAACAGATGAAGAAACATGGTAAAAATCCACAAGACCAAACAAATGAAGAGAAAATAGGCAGTTAAACTGAAAAAGAATTCAGAGTAATGATAGTAAAGATGATCACAAAGTTGAAAATAAAATGGAAGGACATATAAATAGACTAGAGGCATGGATNAGAAACATACAACAGATGAAGAAACATGGTAAAAATCCACAAGACCAAACAAATGAAGAGAAAATAGGCAGTTAAACTGAAAAAGAATTCAGAGTAATGATAGTAAAGATGATCACAAAGTTGAAAATAAAATGGAAGGACATATAAATAGACTGGAGGCATGGATTGAGAAGATGCAAGAGCTGTTTAACAAGGATATAGAAGAAAGAAAGAACAGACAATCAGCAATAAACAATGAGATAAAGATACATTGAAGTTGAAAAAAGTTGCTCAGTCATGTCTGACTATTTGCAATCCCATGGACTATAGCCTGCCAGGCTCCTCTGTCCCTGAAATTCCCTAGGCAAGAATACTGGAGTAGGTTGCTATTTCCTCTTCCAGGGGATCTTCCCAACCCAAGGAGCAAACCCAGATCTCCTGCATTATAGGCAGATTCTTTCCCAGCTGAGCCACAAGGGAAGCCAAGAATACTGGAGTGGGTAGCCCATCCTTTCTGCAGGGGATCTTCTTGAGCCAGGAATCAAACTGGAGTCTCCTGCATCGTAGATGGATCCTTTACCAGCTGAGTTATCAGGGAAACCCCTTATGGAAACCATTATTGAAAGAGATACATGTACCCCAATGTTCACAGTAGCACTATTTACAATATCTAGGACATGGAAGCAACTTAGACGTCCATCCACGGATGAATGGATAAGGAAGTTGTGATACATGTGTACACTTGAATATTACTCAGCCATAAAAACGAGTGCATTTGAGTCAGTTCTAATGAGGTGGACTAACCTAGAGCTTATTACCTAGAGTGAATCAGAAAGAGAAAAACAAATGTCATATATGGATATATATATATATGGAATTTAGAAAGATGGTACTGATTAACCTATTTACAGGGCAACAATGGAGACAGAGACATAAAGAACAGACCTGCAGACAGAGTCATGGAAGGAGAAGGAGGGAAAAGTTTAAAGAGCAACATTGAAATATATACGCTACCATATATAAAACAGATAGCCAGTGGGAATTAGCTATATGACCCCGGCAGCTCAAACTCAGTCTTCTGTGACAACCTAGAGGGATAGATTGGGAAAGGAAGTGGGAGTATGGTTCAAGAGGAAGAGGACATATGTGAACTTATGGCTAATTCAGGTTTATTTACGGCAGAAACTAACATAATGTTGTAATTATCCTCCAAATAAAAATAAATTGAAAATACCAAAGAAAAGAGAGAAAAAGAAAAGGCAACCCACAATGTGGGAGAGAAATTTTTCAAACCATATGTTGAACAGTTAATTAATATATAAAGAGCTCAGTCAACTTAATAACATGAAAGCAGGCAATAAAATTTTAAAACTAGCAGAATAACTAAAATGATATTTTTCCAAAGAGGATGTTGAAATGACCAAGACATATGTGAAAAGATGTTCAGTATCACTACTTATCAGATAAATGCAAGTTAAAATCATAACAAGGTGTTAGTTAGAGTGGTTATTACCAAGTAGACAGGAAAGGACAGGTGTGGATGAGACTGTAGTGAAAGTGAAACTCATATGTTGTTAGAAGTAATGTAATTTGGTCCAACCACTACGAGAAACAATATGGAGATTCCTCAAAAAATTAAAAATAGATCTATCATGTCTTCCAGCAATTCTGCTTCTGGGTATATACTTATATTAAATGAAAACAGGATTTTGATGAGATAAATGTACTCCCATGTTTACTGCAGTGTTATTCACAATTGCCAAGACATGAAGACAAACCAAATTCCCATAAATAGATATGTGGATAAAAAAAATGTGGTGCATACACATGATGGAATATTAGTCAGCAATGAGAAAGGAGAATATCCTTCCATTTTCAACAACATGAACGGACTTTGAGCACATTTTGCTAAGTAACATAAATGAGACAAATACAAGTACTATCTGATATCACTTTTATGTGGAAACTATAAAAGTTAAATCTATAAAAACAGAAAGTAAAATGATGATTACCAAGGGATGGTGGGGGTTGAAATCCAAGTTATAATGTTTAATGTTTACAAACTTTTAATGAGCAGTAAATTAGTCATAGATAGCTAACACACAGTATAGTAAATATAGACAATAAAATTATCTATAAAAGTGATAACACTATATTGGCTACCCTACTACAGTATATATATGAATGCATCAAAGTAACACACCATACACCTTAAACTTTCACAATGTGACATCTAAAATTTACTCAATAAAAATACATAAAGTACAAAGAATAAACAACTGACACACAAAACAATATGGATGAATCTCAAAAACATCAAGTTGAGGGAAAGAAGTGAAATACGAAAGATTATGATGTCTACGTAACGTCCACCTCCAGCTATATAATGAGCAATAAGAGGCAATGCTGAGCTATGATAATAGAAACTAGAATCATGGCCTGGAATGAGGGAGATATGGGCAAGAAGAACTGACTGTGAAGGGTGCACAAGAAGTCTTTCTGGAGTAAGTTGAGATATTCTATATCTTTACTGAACTGGTGGTTCTATGGATGTAAACAATTGTCAGAACTCATCAGATTGTATAGCAACAATCTGCCTTTTATGGTGTGCAAACAAAATAATAAAAATATCCATAAGTTCCAGAAAAACATCTATTTCTGCTTTATTGACTATCCCAAAGCCTTTGACTGTGTGGATCACAATAAACTGTGGAAAATTCTGA
>SJYA01001936.1:414596-437514 GCA_006410615.1 Neotragus moschatus | reverse complement strand
AGAGACTTAACCTCCATTTATCAGTATTTAGCATGTTACTTGGACAGACACGTTCAGAACAGGGGCTTTGTTAGTCATTGCTTCAACATCAACAAGATAAAGTCAGGTCATATCTATCTTATTAACGAGGAAACTGAGTCATCTAGTGCTAAAATGTTTTTCTATGAATCCTACAACTGTTCAGTATCAAATTTTAAAATATAGTAATATTTTTCAGCTAACTGGAAGTGGCCTCATTGAAAAATGCCATTTTTGATTACGAGTTCTGAGTGTCCCAATGAGAGAATGTTTGCAATTTGATCAAAAAATATTTGGCTGCAGTGCATGTTTGAGGCCATGGTGACCCATGAGTCTCAGCTATCTGACAGTCACGCCTCATTTTTCCTGGTGGTGGCCTAGATGTAAGTTATTCTTACTGGTACCAGAGAAGAAGGGAAGAGAAATCAGTTTATTATAATCACACATTCATTCTCCTCATCCACTTCTCTAGACTATGAAAAACCTTAGTGAAAATAAAAATTCTACTTTTTTATTTTGGCATGAGAAAGAATAAGAGAAATTCTAGTTATTGTTAACCATTTAAAGAGAACTTGTATCTAAATATTATTAGTATCTTTAATGTAGAGATTTTAGGAAACAATTTTTTCATTTCCTAAACATCTAGCTCAGTTATTCAGGAGACCTTTTTTGAGTAGAATGTGAAATGCAGTGGAAAACTCTATGGAGGTAACTGTATGCCAAAGTTTTATTATATTTGTAGAAGAAGGAGAATAAAAATAGGAATTTCATGGCACATTTACCTTTATAATCCTTGAATAAGTCATTTCAATCATTTGGGATCTGATATTTTCACCTGTAAAGTGAATGCATTGTGCCATAATATTATTAAGGACCATTATCTCTGAAACACTATTATTCTTTGCTTCTTTTTTAGTCTCCTTGATGTGTTGGGGAGATTTTAAGGACAAAAAGACACTTTTATAATAGCCTGAGAACCTTTATACTGCCTTCTGTGTATTATTTCACATAGTTTGAAGCTGATTATGAGACAGAATGAACTAAAAACTGTAGGCCAGGACAAGGGATTTGTGATCAGAACCTCAAAGTACTTCTCTCAGAAGAGACAAAAATAAAAAGATAATAGTATTGCTGTCATTAAAATAATAGCAACAAAACCCACCTGTAGTTATAAAAGTCTTTAGCAACACACATTCTTAAAAGCTAAGTCTTCGACCAGTTACTTCATGAAAGTGTCTCTTTAGGTTTGCATTAATGGGTCTCTTTCGGTGATTGTTTTAAAATATTTTCAGCTTTTCTTCCTTATATTCTCTGTATTTCTCTCTTCCTTTCACCCTTTTTCTCCCTCAAGTGAAGGACTAGGCCATTTGTCATTATGATTATGGGTGTGATATTACAATACTTTCATTTAAAATTATTTTTCATGTATTTGGCTGCTTCGGGTCATAGCTGCCACACATGGGATCTTCACTGCATCATGCAAGAGTGTTCCTTCTTTGCAACACGCAGGATCTTTGTTGCAGGGCATGGACTCTCTAGCTGTGGCACACTGGCTCAATCGCTCCATAGCACATGGGACTTCAGTTCCCTGACAAAGAATCAGACCCACATGTCTTGTATTGCAAGGTAGGTTCTTAACCAGTGGACCACCAGGAGAGTCCCAATATTATAGTCCTTTTAGACTTACATGTTTCTTCACCATAATTATAAAGTAGAATAGTCTTGGTTTTCCCTTTTTAAAAACTAAAACCACAGTTCCCTTTACAGCTGTGGCCCCTGATTGCTCATGGGCGTGTTCTCTTCTCTGGGACTTGGCTACTCCGTTGAGTTCCTCGACACTATCTCATCACCTGAAACACAGCACACTTCCCTGTGGAAACACGTGGGGAGTAATGAAGGCTCTTTTTCCGCTCCAAAAGGCTCCAGACAATCAGGCTGGGGCATCTTGCCTCTCTCGGAATTTAAGGAAAATTAATAAAACTGCATCACGGTTACACTTGCACATGATTCCGTTATGCCTGACAAAGGCTAAGACCTAACTGATTTCACTGGAGAATGAAGCATTTTAGCAAAAAAGATTCATCTCAATGTGGCCCGAAACTACAAAGGAACCGAAAAACCAAGAAACAGCCCCTTTTAGTTGAGAGATACAGATGCCTTTGCTTTTTCCCTGGCAAAGGCAATCGTTTTTGCCATTAGGCATTTTATTTTCAAGAAACAGCTGTCTAGTTTGGACCTGTCATTTCTGTGACTGTGATTAGTAAGAGATGTTAGGAACAGTCAAGTGACTCAAAGACGTAGAGCTTACCAAGGCAGGAAGTCCATAACCAAACTGTAAGTTTTTTTTGGAAGAAAAAGTACTTAAGGGACACTGCAATAATTTTCCTTCTGTGAGTGATTGTCTTTATATTTTGCTTTTCTGAATACAAGCCTATTATAATTAGTAACTATTTTTAGACGTACATTAGTTTCCATGTGGCCATGGAGTGCTTGTTAACTCTTTTCAAGTCCTGGAATTTAGAACAAATGTCAAGCAACCAATAGCCTTCATGGCTTTCAGATAATAGTAATAATCCCTTCCTATTTATGTTTTACTTTGCATTTTATAAAACTATTCTATGCCTTGTATAATTTTTAATCTTATCATGTCTGGTAGAGAGTGAGAGTAACTTTATTCCAACCTCACAGATTATTACCAGCCCAGGAGTGGCAAAGTCACACATTCCCAATTATCGTGCCTACTTGATTGTCCCATTTTCACAGTGCTCTAAGAGTTCTCATCTGTACACACAGATAAATGCAATTTACTGCATTAGAATGTTTTATTCATTAGTCTGTCCTTTGAAGTAAAGGACCATGTATTTTATTTCTTATTTATATCCAGCTCTTAACTGAAAACATAGTAAATCCTCAATTAACTTCACGTTGGTCATTTGATTCATTTGAGTCTAAGAAAAGTTGACGTAGAAACAACCAAAAGCCAGAATTCTCCATGAGAAAATAACCTGGTACATAGTTTTATCCTTCTTAATCTGTAAGTCACTTGCTTTTCCCATTGCTTACCTGCATTTGGCATCAGAACTCTAATTTTAGGTTTAACTGATAAATTGCTGCACATCATTTATCAGAAATTCCGTTTCTCGGGTAAGAAAACCTAGACTCTGCATTCTAGAAAGGCAGACATTTATAGACACATATGGTCAAATGCTGTGGTTAAAAAAAGCAAATTGGGAATTCAGTTATTGGAAATATGCTCAAGATCGAGTTTGTTACATGTTAATAAGGCACACACACACGGATAAAAACATTTATTCAAACGGTTGTCTTTCAATATCCGTTCTCTCCTTCTCCATTAGCAAGAAAATTCCTAGTTAGCTGGGTACAGAAATCACTGAGAATAAAGAGTCTATTCCAAGTTTTCTTTGCATAGTCATCTCAAGCTTTCCTGGTAGCTGAGCTGGTAAAGAACCTGCCTGCAATGCAAGAGACATCAGTTCAATTCCTGGGTTGGGAAGATCCTCTGGAGAAGGGATACGCTACCCACTGGAGTATTCTTGGGCTTCCTTGGTGGCTCAGATGGTAAAGAATTCACCTGCAATGCGGGAAGCCTGGGTTTGATCCCTGGGTTGGGAAAACCTCCTGGAGGAGGGCATGGCAACCCACTCCAGTATTCTTGCCTGGAGAAACCCCATGGGCAGAGGAACCTGGAGGGCTACAGCCCATGGGATCACAAAGCGTCAGATGTGACTAAGCACAGCACAGCACAACATAGCCGTCTCAGTAGCCAACGGGCTGTAAGTAAGTACGGCACATGCTTCCAGGAAGCACTCTTAAAGGAAACAACTTTATTTATTTATTTTTCCCTCTTCTTACTCTCTGCTGGTTTGAATGNCCCAGCCCCTGATCGTGGCCTCGGATGCGGGGTGGCTCCTCTCGGCTGTTCCTGTGCTGTCGCAGCCTGGCACTCTCGGCTGCTGCCCCTGACCTCGGACGTGGGGTAACTCCTCTCCGCTGCGCTGAGTGCGCTGGTCGTCGCAGCCACTTGCGCTGAGTGCGCCAGCCATCGGAGCCACTTGTGCTGAGTGTTAATTAATCAGTGGCTCTTCCCAGCCCCTGACCCTGGCCTCGAACATAGGGTGGCTCCTCCTGGCCGCGACCCCTGACCTTGGACATAGGGTGGCTTCTCTCAGTTGTTCCTGCACTGCCGCAGCCTGGCACCCTCAGCCGCTATCTCTGACCTCAGACGTAGGGTGGCTCCTCTCAGCAGTTCCTGTGCCGTCACAGCTTGACACTCTCGGCCGCTGTCTCTGTCCTCTGACGAGGGATAGCTCCTCTCGGCCACACTGAGTGCGCCGGCCCGCCCAGCCGTCACAGCCACTTGCGCTGAGTGCCTAAAATGTGTCTTTGTGAAGGTCTTTTGTCACTAATTATCCTGGCCACCTAATGGATTCTTGTGATCTGGAAAGTTATCATTTTCCCCGGGCACCGTCTGCTGCCTGGACACAGCTCCTCATACTATTTTTGATTGGATGTAGTCAGTGTATATTTCAAATTGTTGCATACTTATTTCAGTTGCCTTCCTTTAAGTACTGGGCTTTGTTCTGAGAGGTAATTAAGTTATTTTTGGAACAGCTTGATCCTTGTGAGGCTTTTTTTTAATGTTAATGTAGATGCGGACTATCTTTTTAGGTTTAGCACTCTTTCTAATGCATGTTCTATCTGGAGTCTCTTCTGAATGTCCTGAGTCTTCAGTAAACTCACTGTATTCTGCCTGGTCAGGATTGGATGTCTCCCAATACTGTGGGAGCTCTAGGAATGTTCCAGGTTACTGCTATTTGACAGGTTGTGCTTGGACTTGTAGAGTTTCTCCCTATATGTGCAAAGGTTCATATCCAGCAACAGTCAAGAGAAACTCTATGCATATTTCTCTGTATAGCTCCCTTTTCTCTGATACTTTGCCCTACAAACTCTGGGTGCTTTAACTTTGTTGATCTCTGATTTTTATCTCCTTAAATGGGTGTTTTGTGCTTCAGATTCCACCTTCCTGCCTAAGTCAAAGGTATCTTCAGGAAGAAAACTGAGAGATCAAAGGGCTCAACTCTTCAGTTTTGCTTCTCTGGAATTACAACTCTGTGCTTCATGTTATCCATTGTCTGAAAATTATTACTTTATATATTTTCTCAAGTTTTCTAATTTTTATAACAGAAGGAAAAGTCCAGTTCCAAATACTACATCACCGATAGAAACTTGGGGCACTTTTAAAGTATTTTTTAAATAACTAGACTATTCCACAGAGATTTTAACTTACTTGCTAGAGATGGGGCCTGGGCTTTGATGTTTTATTTAAGTTTCCCAGGTTATCCTCATGTTCATTTTGGACCAGGAACCAAAGGAAGTTTCTGCATCAGTCATGTAGAAAATATGAAGTTCAGAATATGTATCAGAGGCTGGATAACCAGAGGGTGCTTATCTTCAAGCCCAGCTTACTCTTGGGGATGAAGATTTGGGAGAGGCATGAAGAAAATCCATCATCTGTCTCTTCAAGTAAAACAATACAGACATCTCCTTCAAGACTGCCTTCTTCCCCATCCCCTCCTCCCCTTTTCTCCTCTTCTCAGATTGGCTAAGTGGCGGGAGGCCCAAGTCAGACTTAGACTAGAGACACTCATTGGTTGCACAGGGGAAAGCCTTTGGAATGAGTCAAATCATATCTCCAAAAATGATATTAAAGTTCCAAACTCCAGTTCCCTGTTAATGTGGCTTTATTTGGAAATAGAGTCTAGTCTTTGCAGATGATCATGTGAGAATCAGGTCATTAGGGTGAGCCTTAGTCTAAGTTGGCCGGTAGTCTTATAAAAAGATGAAATTTGGATATAGAGACAGACGTGTCAGAGAAACGGTGTGAAGACACAGGAAGAAGGCCATCTACAAGCCAAGGATCTCCTGAGGCTACCAGGAGCTAGAAGGGAGACATGTGAAAGATTCTCTTTCACACCCCTCAGGAAGAACAAACTATATTGACATCTTGATCATGGACTTCTAGTCTCCGGGGCTGAGAAAATAAATTTATAATGTCTAAGCCATCCAGTCTGTGGTATGTTTTTTACAACAGGCATAAGAAACTGACACATCTCACAAAATTTTAAAAATACACACATCAGACACCAGTCCTAGACGTTCTGAAACAGCCTCAGAATATGCATTTTTCAAGCTTTCCCAGTGTAGCAAGGTTTGAGAACCACTGTTCAGGACATTTAGGTTGAGGTTGGTAGAGAAAATTCATTACAGTCTATTGTCTTTCACTTTCATTCTCTAGCAGACACTCCTGGATATCTCCCATTTCTTCGGGATCATCAAAACTGAAAATAATGTGACCTTAGTCATAGTTTCTTTCTAGGGCTTCTTGAATAATAAAGCCTGCTAGAATCCACTGTTTCTTGGCTCCAAGAATTTATATGTGAAATGTAGTCACATTACAGCTGCAAAGATTTCTCTTCTAGCTTTATGTTAATAATACTTTTTTTTCATAGTTGTATATAGTCAGGAAACAACTGCCAAGCCATTCACTTCTGCTTTCACTCGAGTGCTTTGTGTACTGCGGATGTCCATTGGCTTGCACCCAGATAGGCCTTGGCTCTTGAACAGTTGTTATTTTTGGGAAGCCCTCCTTGACCCTGAGGTCCTGTTTGTGTCTGGGATTCCCAGCCTTTTTGCATGATTCCCGCGACCCCATGCACCTGTGTGGGAACTGAGACCAACATTAACCTTCTCTAGGCTAGGCAATGGAGATTCTACACCTCATCATGCTTGGATATTACTTCTAGGAAACAATATTTCCACGGATAAAAGGCTAACATGAGCCATTATCACTTTCCTTGTATCAATAACTAACCATAGACACTGGTCATCCTAAAGACAGTCAAAGTAGCATTTCCTGTAGTAAAGATGTCCCGGAAGATGTTGAACAGTAAAGGAACAGCAGGCCAAATGGCTAACAAAGTGTTGTGCTTGTCATGAATTATTCTGGAACATTTAGTTGCATGTTTTTATATCTGTGGGATGTTACAGAATGCAATCAAATGTGTGTTTCTAAAGAAATAAATCCTTGGTATGGTACAAAAGCAGGAATTACAATGATAACATTTCCATCCCATGTCCTTCCTACTTCTATTCATGACATTACTATTCCTCCTGACACCCTAGCTTGAATTTCAATGATCTTTCTATGGTATCTCCCTCCATCTCCACATCTCAACAAGTATTCAATTCAATTTGACACATATTTGCTGAGCACCTACTGTGTGCCAAGAATCTCCTAATGCTAATGAGATGATTTTACATACTTTAGTTCTTGTGAAGGAAAAAAATAGTAAATTACTTCACAATATTTCAGGTGGTTATTTGTGCTATGTAAAAATATATTAAGGACCAAAAATAAAGAGAGGGTGCTACTTTATTTAGGGTGAACAAAAGAAAACTCTGATTTGGTAACATGTAAAGAGAGAAGTGCTGTAAGTTAGTATTGAGCTATGTGGATACCTGGCAAAGAGCATTCTAGGCAGAAGGCACATTAATTGCAAAAGCTTTTAAAATCCCATGGGGAGCAGATATACAGAATCTGCTTATTCATTTTTGTTTCCTCAGTGCAAAATGAAGACACTTGAGTGTAGTCTGTACTTAATAGTTCTTCATTTACTTGAATGGAGAAAGGAAAGGAAAATAAATAAGTAGGCAGGTATTCAACTGTTATACCTATTGTTACCAGTATGACTGTAACAGCTGATTACGGTCAGCTTCAGATCTCATTGAGCAGAGTTCCTGTTGATTGGTCAGTGCCTAAGCCAAAGTCGTTGGTAAATATCTTAACTATCAGCCTATTAATAAGTGAACAGTAGTTATACTGCAGCTGCAGAAAGTGTTCTCTTAGCTCCAGGCCAAGGACTGCAGATAAAAAAAAAAAAAAAAAACTCTTTATGAGAATTTTTTAAAAAGAACTAAATTGCTATGAAACGTTTAAAAGTGAACTATATTTAAAATGTACTTCTCTAAATTCAGATATGGGGTTTCTCTGGTGGCTCAGACAGTAAGGAATCCGCCTGCAATGCAGGAGACCCAGGTTCATTCCCTGGGTTGGGAAGATCCCCCGGAGAAGGGAATAACAACCCACTCCCGTATTCTTGCCTGGAGAATTCCACAGATAGAGGAACCTGGCAGGCTATACTCTGTGGGGTTGCAAAAAGTTAGACATGACTGAGCAACTAACACACACACAAATTCAAATACGAATTTAAGGGTCGCAGCAGCAGAGTGCCTAACAATAGTACTGACACAGAGTTGACTGTTGGTTGGATGCATGAAAGGAACTAGAGAGATTTTTGCTAAATCAAAGTGTTACTGCCATTTAAAGTAACTATGCCACTTAACATCATTTGATTCACTAAGAGACATCAGGCACTGGAGAGTTTGCTATTGTGGCAGATAATATTTTCCAAAGATGTCCTCAACAATATTTTCTTGCCACATGTTCTTCTAGACCCTTACTACACCCGCATCAGAAAAGGTGGATTCTAGGTCTTCTCTTCTTGAAACTGGGTGAGTTTTATTGTGGCTTTGACCAATAGGATATGGTACAAGAGATGCTATGTGATTCCTAAGGCTAGGTCAAAAAAAATGCCATGCCCTTCATTCTTTTGGAGACATGCTCAAAACCAAGACACTATATTATGAGGAAATCCAAGCAACTCGCAAAAAGGCACATAAGGAGAAAACCTGAGGACATTTGACACAAGACCTTGTTGAGCTACCAGCTGAGTCAGTATCACTGTGTCAGTTATATGAATGAACTGTCTTAAAATGGATCTTCCAGTCCCCAGGAGACCTGCTCCAGCTAACGCTGCATGGAGCANTCCAAGCAACTCGCATAAAGGCACATAAGGAGAAAACCTGAGGACATTTGACACAAGACCTGGTTGAGCTACCAGCTGAGTCAGTATCACTGTGTCAGTTATATGAATGAACTGTCTTAAAATGGATCTTCCAGTCCCCAGGAGACCTGCTCCAGCTAACGCTGCATGGAGCAGTGATGAGCCACCCCTACAAGTCCTTCATAAATTACAGAGTCATGAAAAACATGATTAGTGCCATTTTTAAGCATAAGTTTTGGAGGACTTGCTATGCAGCAATAGATAAACAGAAGAATTACTGGATACATAGATAGCCACTACAAACCATTTGTATTAGTATATTCCTGGGTTCAGCTCTTAGACATGAGAATTAGGTGTTCACATTAGCAGACCAGACCAGGACATACATTTGAGAGCTATGCATAATAGATAATTCCTTCTTTATAGGAACCAGGCTGGGGAGAACATAAGAAGTAAGAAATCTTCTGAAATGTTCTATAAATTGATTAGGAGGCTGATTAGACATCTAAAGAAGTAAACCTACTTGAATTGTTAGCCTAATTTTCACTATTTATTATTTATGCAATTACTTTCTTGAGTTATGTTTCTAATACTTTCATGTCTGCTAAATTTGATTAATTTGGAGGAATTAATTCTTGAAGTGGAATTTCAGTTCCATAAAATGGGGTAGAAGTCGTTCCAGGGGGTCAGGCTGCTCTCTCAATCGTAATTCTGGCTCGGCAACTGCACATGATTCCAATGAGGAAGAAATGATGAAACAGCCTAAAAATGAATGACTACAGAGAGAACTTTTCAAGAAGCTTAAAGTTGAAAAGGAATGCATGAAAAAGAGAAACAAAGGCACATAACCAAGGATCAACAAAAGATGCGGCAGGAATGATGCCCAAAATATTAATGCTGAGAATGGGTTGGAACTTGCAAATATGGAAAGAACATGGCAAGGACTTTTTAGTGTTGGGACAAGAATAATAAAGAAAAGATATACCTATGATTTTACAGGTTACAGAAAGATAGCAAAACTTGTGAGATATCCATTTCCTCCACCAAGACAATTGGTCTGAAACAGAAACTGGAGAAAGAGGGTGGAACTGAAGTTCATTGAAAGCCTGGTATTTGTAAGAACAAGCCTAGGTGCTCTAATGAGTTCAGGAATCCCAATTAGAAACAACTGCATCCCCGAGACAACTAGGAAACCGGTTAGCTTCTGTCAGTCCTCACTGTGGCAACACTGAAAGTAGGAGAGTACTTAGAAGAATTCAAGTATTTTCAGAATATTAAGTATGCAAAGTATAGATCATTGAGTTTGATGTTGGTATAAGGCAAGATTCTAGAAGGTATCATTAAAAGGAGTCATGTGAGTTTTCCTAGGGAAGGCCCTGTTGAAAAAGCCTCATGTGGGACTTCCCTGGTGGTCCAGCAGGGCTCCATGCTTCCAATGCAGGTGGTATGGATTTGATCCTTCGTCTGGGAACTAGGATTCCATATGCTATGCAGTGTGGCCAAAAAAAGAAAAGAAAAAGCCTCACATCATGTTGTCATAGGGTTTCTAGAGTATTAAATCAGAGGAATACATAGCAGAGTGCATCTGAATTCTAACAGATTTCTCAACAGGTCTCCAGACATCCTTGAAGACAGAACAAGAATAGATAGTTTAATGACTGTTTTTGCTATCTTCCTATAGGGAGGCTTCTCACGACACACAGTAGGGATGTTTCTTCAATCATGTTCAACTAAGCACTTTACAAGTGGCATACTGATCATAAATGTGAAAGATTGGAGGCTAAGACAGCATCATAACTTGGCGTGAATTTTGTAAGAAACATAAAAACATGATGTGATAAAGATGGCATAACTTAATAGGCATGTGGATATGACTGTGTATTCAAAAAAAGCTCACTGAATGAGAGAGATGAGATCACTGTTGACTGTAACTCAGCAGTTCACTCTGAGATTATAATACCTACCCATTTCTTTGTTCCTTGTAAATCTGAAGAAAGTGTAATCCAAATTCAAAAATCAAAACTTAAGCCTTCTGTCATTTAGCCTCCAACCTTTTTGGTACTAGGGATCGACTTTGTGGAAGCCAGTTTTTTCATGAAACAGAAAGGGAGAAATGGTTTCATGATGATTCAAGTGTATTACATTTATTTTACTTTTTTTTCTATTATTATTACATCATCTCCACCTCAGATAATCTAGCATTCGATCTTTGCGGTTGATGACACCTTATTTTAGGCATCATCTACTTTCTGAACTTTTTCTCAGGTAGAGTCTTCCTAGAGCCTTTTGCTCTAAATAGTGTGTTTTCACAAAAGAAGAAATGTATGGACTTCCAGTTCAAGATGGTGTAGTAGAAGGACACGTGCTCTTCTCCTTCTGGGAGAGCACCAAAGTTGCAACTAGCCGTTGAACAGCCATTGACAGAGGATATTGGAAGCCATCAAAAAAAAAAGAAAAATGCCCTTT
Source organism: Neotragus moschatus (assembly GCA_006410615.1). Lineage (NCBI taxonomy): Eukaryota > Metazoa > Chordata > Mammalia > Artiodactyla > Bovidae > Neotragus > Neotragus moschatus. Next base: position 426,106 of record SJYA01001936.1, on the reverse strand, counting down.
GTCCAAAGATAAAGAAAAAACTGCAGCAAGATGGTAGGATGGGCACAAATACAATGAAATCAAATCCCATACTTGTCAAGAGTGAGACCCACAGACTGAAGAACAATAATACCAAAGAAGTTCTCCAACTGTTATGAAAGTTCTGAGCCTCCCGTCAGGCTTACCAGCCTGAGGATCTGGCAAAGGGACTGGGAATCCACAGGAATCTGACTTTGAAGGCCAACAGGATTTGATTACAGAACTTCCACAGGACTGGGGGAAACAGAGACTCCACACTTGGAGGGCACAAACAAAATCTTGCACACACCAAAATCTAGCAGAAAGGTGTAGTGACCCCACAGGAGACTGAACCAGATCTGGATGTTAGTCTTCGAGGATGTGGAGGTGTGGATCAGCAGAGATTTGATGTGGGGATGGGAACTGGCAGCAGCAGTCCCGGAAGTACCCCATGGGGTATATCCTCTTGGAGGTCACCATTAACCCTATCTTAGAGCCTGTAGACCCCAAGGCTTGGTCACCTCAGGCCAAACGACCAATAGGGAGGAAGCGCAACTCCACCCATCAGCAGATAATTGGATTAAAGTTTAACTGTCCACTAAAGCAAGACCCAGTTTTTCCCACAGCCAGTGCCTCCCATCCGGAAGCTTATACAAGTCTTTTAGCCTCATCCCCCAGAGGGCAGACAGAAAAAGAACCACAATCCTGCAACATCCAGAATGAAAATTACATAACGGAAAGTTAATCAGAATGAAAAAGCAGAGGGTTATGTCCCAGGTGAAGGGACAACATAAAACTCCAGAAAAACAACTAAATGAAGCAGAGATAGACAACCTAAATGATAGTGAAGATGATCCAGGAACATGTCAGAACAATCAGAAACATAATTAAGAAGATGCAAGAAATTTCACAAAAGACCCAGAAGAACTAAAGAACAAACAAACAGAGATGAACAATACACTAGAAGGAATCAACAGCAGAATAACTGAGGCAGAAGAATGGATAGATGACCTGGAGGACAGAATGGTGGAAATCACTGCTGTAAAACAGAATATAGAAAAAAGAATGAAAAAAAATAAAAGGGAAGACAGCCTGAGAGACCTCTGGGACAACAGTAAACACACTAGCATTTGCATTATAGGGATGCCAGAGGAGAAGAGAAAGGACCTGAGAAAAATATCTGAAGAGATAGCAGCTGAAAATTTCCCTAACATGGGAAATGAAATCATCAACCAAGTCCAGGAGGTGTGCAGAGTCCCAGGAAGGATAAACTTAAGGAGGAACACACCGAGACACACAGCAATCAAAATGATAAAATGTTAAAGGCAAGAAGGGAAAAATGACAAATAACACGCAAGGGAACTCCCATAAGGTTATGAGTCGATTTCTGAAGAGCAACTCTACAAGCCAGAAGGGAAAGACATGATATATTTAAAGTGATGAAGAGGAAGAACCTACAACCAAGAATATTCTACCCAGCAAGACTTCTGTTCAGATTTGATGAAGAAATCAAAAGTTTTCCAGAAGAGCAAAAGTTAAATGAATTCAGCACCACAAAGCCAGCTTTATAACAAAGGCTATAGGAACTTCTCTAGGTAGGAAACACAAAAGAAGAAAAAGATCTACATAAAATAAACCAAAAACAATGAAGAAACTGGCAATAGGATCATACATCTCAAAGATTACCTTAAGTGTAAATAGATTAAATGCACCAACCAAAAGACATACAGGCTGGGCAGATGAAACCACGTGCATGCAGGAACTTCCACTTGCCACATTACTCCCCTTAATGTATGCGATTATTTTATACTGTTAGGGTGATCAAGGTTTCATTATGGCTTACAACTGTAATTATCTTTTCTTTTTCTTGTCTGGCCGTTGATTGTGAAAGCAGATAAACATCTTTTACTGTTGTGGTTATTAACTATCCACGTAATACCATTGTATCATGAATGATCAACAGAAAATAATAGCATTCTATATCACTAAAACTACCATTTAATAAAAAAAACCCTTAACCACTTCTAAAAATCCAGATGCATATCAAAACTATCTTGGAATTTTTTTAGAAATACAAATGCCCAGGTATTGCTCTCCAAAGTTCCAGATGTGTTTCTAATGAGCAGCCATGTTTAAAAACATTTGGACTATATGATTTTTTAAATTTTTATCTAGTTTGTTTCACTTTTTCTATTTCGCGTTTAGTGCTCTGATTTCATTTACTTTATATTTTCCAATTTGTCTCTTTTTTGTTGTTGTTCTTTCTCACAGCTTTATTAAGTGGAGTAGAAAAGCTTTTGTATGCAAACTCTCTCTCTATATATATATACTATATATATGTATATTATATATACTACTCTCTCTATATATATATTATATATGTATATTATATATACTATATACATATGCATTTTTTAAATTTGTGAATTTTTGCCTACTTAAATAGTGATATTTTGATTCCACTCATTTGATTTAGTATGACTAGAATGCTAGATTTCTAACTTATATTCACTCAAAACTTTGATATAGTTCCATGTATTTTGGCATCTAGTATTACTGCTAAAAATCTAGAATATTTATTATCTTTGTTATTATTCAGAGGCTCAGTTATATCCAACTCTGTGACCATATGGATTGCAGCACATTAGTCTTCACTGTCCTTTACCATCTCCCAGAGTTTGTTCAAACTCATGTCCAATGAGTCAGTGATGCCACCCAACCATCTCATCCTCTGTGTTACCTTCTCCTCCTGCCTTCTATCTTTCCCAGCATCAGGGTCTTTTCCAATGAGTCAGTTCTTCACATCAGGTGGCCTAAGCATTGGAGCTTCAGCTTCAGCATCAGTCCTTCCAATGAACAATCAAGGTTGATTTCCTTTAGGATTGACTGGTTTGATCTCTTTGCAGTCCAAGGGACTCTCAAGAGTCTTCTCCAACACCACAGTTCCATAGCATCAATTCTTCAGCCCTCAGCCTTCTTCATGGTCCAGCTCTCACATCTATACATCATTACTGGAAAAATCATAGCTTTGAATAGATGGACCTTTGTAGGGAAAGTAATGTCTCTGCTTTTTAATATGCTGTCTAGGTTTGTCATATCTTTTCTTCCAAGGGGCAAGCTTCTTTTAATTTCATTTAAAATTTTTGAATGAGGCTTGAAACTTCTAATCCAATGTTGAGAATCCAAACAAATACCATGCTATGAAAATACAGGAAATTAATATGTGATAAAGTATTATTAGCTAAAGGATAAATTTTGTTCATATTTCACAAAATTTTATGCTAGTTTGCGTTATTTGTTTTCATACATTATTCCAAACTCCACATTGTATTTAATTGTGTTGAGCAGCTTCTGTTGCATGCAACTAATTCTGGTAAATTCTTTTTTCATTTTTATTTTATTACAAACATTTTCTAATTTTTTTTGTTATGACTTCTGAGATATACCCATCATTTCAAATGACATTTAATTTCCAAAATGCATGAGATTTTTAAAAATATCTTTGATATTTTTCATTTTGATATGAACTTCTCATTTAAATGCTTTCTTCTTTGCAATCGTCCTCTGTGTATTTTCAGTCTTCTAACTTTGTTGAGGATTTCAATGGCTAAATCAAAGATCTTTCTTGGTAAATGTCATATTGCATTTGAAAATATGTGGGTTAATTTCAAATATCTTTTGACATTAATTTCTAACATAATTCCACAATGATAAGAGAACAGACTCTATATGATTTCAAGCTTTAGACCATGAAATTTTTGCACCTTGGTTTATGTCCCTGGATATGTACCAGTGTTTCCTAGTTTATAGTCTATGGGAACTTGAGTAGAATTTGTATCCTACTTGTGAAAATTGTAGAAGTCTTAATTATGTTGAATTGGTTCAGAGTGCTTTTCAGGTCTACTCTATCCTCTACTTCTCTGTATATTCATTCTATTAATTTTGAGAGTTTGATTTGGAAACTCCAAGTAAAAATCTTCATTTATCTACTTAAAAAATAGTTGTAATACATAGTGGAACTACATGTAATCTTGTTCTATATTTTCTAAGTCTCCTGTAAATGTGTTATCATACTTTTATAATTTAAAAAATAAAAAAGAAAGAGATTTTTTTAAAAAAGAAGAGATGTGTGAATGACAATAAGGCTTCAAAAACAGGATTTGGTTTGTTTTTAATTGCTAATTATCTTTTTCATTCTTTTATTATAAATGGGACTCAAGGGTAGTAATAAATGGAGACACAGGTTTCAAAAGAATTGTCTTCCCCTGAGGCTTAAGAATCACAATAATTAAGATAAATTAATACTTACATTATTAAAATTCTCACAACTCTTTGTTTCATCAAAAGCAGTGCAAGTGATCATATCATTACTATCGAGATCTCTTCCTTTCTTTTTAAACTGATTTTTATTTTTTTAATTTATTTTTAATTGAAGGATAATTGCTTTACAATATTGTATTGGTTTCTGCTGTATAACGATGTGACTCCCCTGTCTTTTGAGCTTCCCTACCACCTCCCATCCTACGCTTCTAGGTCATCACAGAGTGCCAGACTGGACTCCCTGTGTCATACAGCAGCTTCCATTAGCTCTCTATTTTGCACATGACAATGCATACATGCCAATGAGCCTCTCTCATTTTGTCCTACCATCTCCTTCCCCCGCTGCATCCACAAGTCCTTTCTCCATGCATCTCCGTTCTTTCCCTGCAAATAGGTTCATCTCCACTATTTTTGTTGATTCATATATATGTATTGATATGCAATACTTCTTTTTCTCTTTCTGACTTCACTCTGCATAACAGGTTCTGGGTTTATCCACCTCACTACAACTGACTCAAGCTTGTTCTAATTCATGGCTGAGTAATATTCCATTGTATATATATATATATATATATATATGTATCACATTTTCTTTATCTATTCTTCTGCTGATGGACATCTAGGTTTCTTCCACATTTCGGCTTGTAAATAGTATGGCAGTGAACATTATGGTATATGGTATATGTATCATTTTGAATTGTGGCTTTCTCAGGGTGTATGCCCAGAAATGGGATTGCTGGATCATAAAGTAGTTTTACTCTTAGCTTCTTAAGGGATCTCCATACTGTTCTCCATTAGAGACTGTGTCTATTTACATTCCCACATACAGTGCAGTAGTATGTAGTAGTAGTACAGTGCTCCACACCCTCTTCAGCATTTATTGTTCGCAATTTTTTTAATGATGGTCATTCTGATTGGTGTGAGGTGATTGCCAGGAGAAATATCAATAACCTCAGATATACAGATGACACCACCCTTATGGCAGAAAGTAAAGAGGAACTAAAGAGCCTCTTGATGAAAGTGAAAGAGGAGAGTGAAAAAGTTGGCTTAAAGCNCTGGATGTTCTTTGGAAAGAATGATGCTAAAGCTGAAACTCCAGTACTTGGCCACCTCATGCGAAGAGTTGACTCATTGGAAAAGACTCTGATGCTGGGAGGGATTGGGGGCAGGAGGAGAAGGAGATGACAGAGGATGACCTGGCTGGATGGCATCACTGACTCGATGGACAAGAGTCTGAGTGAACTCCGGGAGTGGGTGATGGACAGGGAGGCCTGGCGTGCTGAAGTTCATGCGGTCGCAGAGTCGGACATGACTGAGCAACTGACCTGAACTGAACTGATACATCATCGTAGTTTTGATTTGCATTTCTCTAATAATGAGCAATGTTGAGCATCTTTTCATATGTGTATTGGCCATGTGTTTATATCTTCTTTGGAGAAATGTCTGTTTAGATCTTCTGCCCATTTTTTTTTTTTTTTTTTTGGTTAGGTTGATTGTTTTCTGATATTGACCTGTATGAGTTGCTTATACACTTTGGAGATTAATCTTTCATTAGATTCTTCAGTTGCAATTATTTTCTTCCATTCTGAGGATGCTATTTTCATCTTGTTTATAGTTTTCTTTGCTGTGCAAAAGATTTGTTAAGTTTAATTAGGTCTCATTTGTTTATTTTTGGTTTATTTCCAGTTCTAAAGGAGATGAGTCAAGAGGATCTTGCTGTTATTTATGTCAAAGAGTATACTGAGTATGCTTTCCTCTAAGAGTTTTATAGTTTCTGGTCTTACATTTAAGCCTTTAGTCCATTTTGAGTTTATTTTTGTGCATGGTGGTAGAAAGAGTTCTAACTTTATTCTTCTACATGTAGCTGTCCAGTTTTCCCAGTTGCACTTACTCAAGAGAATGTCTTTTCTCCATGGTGTATTCTTATCTCCTTTGTCAAAGATAAGGTACCCATAAGTGTGTAGGTTTATCTCTGGGCCTTCTATCTTGTTCCATTGGTCTATATTTCTGTTTTTTGTGCCAGTACCATCCTATCTTGATGAATGAAGCTTTGTAGTGTAGACTGAAGTCAGGAAGGTTGATTCCTCCAGCTCTGTTTTTATTTCTCAAAATTGCTTTCACTATTTGGAATCTTTTGTGTTTCCACCATACGAACTGTAAATTTTTTTTGTCCTAATTCTGTGAAAAATAGATTTCTTCCTTTCTTAATTAATTAATATATTGATTAATTATTGCAAGAAGATGTCTCATAGGAAGCTAAAAATATAGATCACTAAGAATAATAAAACACAAGACATCTACATGGACACTATGCATTGTATGCATCTAAAGAATTTTTTATGAAGATTGAGTCAAAGGAAATGGCAACCCACTCCACGTATTCTTGCCTGGAGAATTCCATAGACAGAAGAGCCTGGCAGGCTACAGTCCATGGGGTCGCAAAGAGTCAGACACGACTGAGCGACTAATACTAAACTACTACTAGGTCAATGCATGTTATACGTGCATTTTAAAATACCTATCTTTTACTCTCAAAATCAGCATATCACGCCTGCTGTATTGCAATCTATTTTCTTATTCACCAATCTCTACCTTTTCACATCAGCAAATGCTTATTTTAGCTAATTCTTAATGTAGTTTTGAGTTTATCTAATTGTGCCCCAAAATCCTTTAAAGGTCAGTGTTTCAGACCAGGTTTAATCCAGGACCACTTGTTGCATCTGGTTCTGTCTGTTACCTCTCCTCTTATCTAGCACATTGCCCCATCCAACTAGGTTTTATTACACTGACTTATACAGCAGATTTTTCTGCAGCTAAAGGCTTAAAGGATTCAAGTGAAACATTTTTGGCTTGAACACACCATAGGTGAGGTATCGCATCATAACAGAAACACACTATCTGATTGCTTCATAAGGATATTGAGCTTTTTTGCTTTAAGTGAAGGTTCGTGAATAACAAAATGATTTTACACTGGAAAAAAGATAACATTAACCTGAAAGAAAAAATTTAAACATCTGAGAATTAAATTTAGTGCTTAAGACAGAAAAGAGAGTAGTTGAAGAGTTATTAACTCAAAAGGGGAGCACAGAAACAGCCCTTAAATTCTTCTATCTGGGTTAGCAGTGATGTGTCAGACATCAGACAGAAGAATAGTCTCAGATTTATCACTGAAAGATGCACTCCTGAAGATGAAATAAGAGCTCTGAGAGGATTAGTGAGAAAATTGTCGTCCAAGCCTGACTACACAATTTATAAAGAGAGCTTGTTGGTTTTTAATGTAAATTTTCTTTGATAGTCAAGAATCTAGGATCTGATTCAAATCTAACTCCTTACCATGTAAACCTCAGGGACAGAGAATTCAAAGTGAGATATCTTTCATATTCATGAATTTGTTATGTCAGTCAATAGCTATATTCTCCAAAATACTAAATAAGTTCATAAGAGGTTATAAAAGATGGTTCTCTAATCCTTCTTTCCACCCTGCAAGCTGCAGCAAGCTGTGGAGTTTCAGCAGTCTCCACTGTGGTCTAAGACAAGTATATGTGTTGGAAAAAGAACCACAAGCAGCCCGAATCAAACTGGTGCCCTCTCTGCTCAACTTTTTGCCTGCCTGGATCTCAACTGCTGACATGGGTTAATAGGAATAGATCCAGGAAGCCAAAGAGAAAGATTGCTGCTGTTCGATCTAAAAGGAAAAGTGAGGGAATCACCGCAGGGCGAAGGAAGCAACCTTAATGATAAGGTAGCTGGAGGCTCTGTTATACTGGGAGGAGCGCCGAAAGCCTTACACAGCTGCACAGCCAACAGCCGTTTATAATGAGCCATAATCCACAAGCCAGAGGCGCGCCACCTCCCACCTGAGAGGACAGAAGGAGAGCAACACCCCAGAGGCTTAGAGATGGATGTCTCATGTCTCATCCGAGAATAAGAAGCGGACTGTAACGCAGGGGAGCAGATTAAATGGTCACAGCAAAGGAGATTTTCCCTTCTTACAAGTTGTGAGCTGGGTATCACTCATCTTTATTTCCTGCTGATGTTCCCCATTTTCTCAGAATGCTGTGGCAGGCCCCAAACTGTTATTTATCTTTCATGAGAAGAGGAAACAGATTCTTGTCTGAGACAAGGTTCACAGCGCTGTGGACATACCAGGAAGCACTTTTAAGAACCCACGTGTGCTGGGTGTTGTCCCAAGTTATTAACACAGAGGCCACTCTTGCCTTGAAGAGGTCACATCTAGAATCTTATTAAAGTGTATGGGATTTTATTCGATGTAGTCTATAGACCACTCATACATCTGTCTGGAAGGTATTTTATGCATCTGGGAAACAATACTTGCAAGTTGTGTTAATTATAAAATAGTTCTTTAGATTACTTTGAACTTGATAGAATAATATTTTTTAAAACTTAATGCATATTTTTCCCCAGCAGTTTTTCACTTTATCTTCTCCCTGTATAGGCACCTAGCCCATTCTGGGCTCAAGGAGTCAGATGAAGTATGCAACAAGGAGAAAGCAAGTGAATTCTTTCTGGCACTCTTTGCTAAACATTCAGCCTTTGGAGAAAAATTTCTGGAGATGGTTAAATGCTTGAGAGAAACATCATGAGAGAAAGAGAAAGCAGGACACTTTCCACTCACCAGACAAAAGCTTCACAGCTGAAACAAAGAGGTAGAGAATGAAACAGACAAGGAGGTAAGAGCAGAAAAGTGATTGCATCATTCGACAGGATCAAAAACTGTTTTAGCAAAGGGCTGCTGTGGAGGGCTTGGTACAGTTCCCAGGATCCCAGTGAGAGCGGAGTCAGCCTCCAGGCCAGCCCCTTTCACTGCAACGAACATTCTCTCAATCCTAGGTCCTAGGCCAGCAAACCCAAATCCCTAAGTGCTTGCAGGGGACTGCACTTTGACTGTATCTAAAACTTACCTGGAATCATCAAACGGAAGTGATGCCAAGTCACATCTGAGGAAATACTTCCTTTGTAATTTATATTAAGACATCTATAAGCTTTCTAAAACTACTAACTTAATGGATTTTCCTCAGGACCCAATGAGGAACTGAGCAGAGTTATCTCAAGATCTTCTCTGAGCCCAGACATAGAGGAATTCGGCTCCATCACAGTCGGGGATGTTAGAAACTGGTCAATCTGATACCATGTATGTTACGCCATATGCTTAGTAGAACCCAGAGCCTGTAGGCTCTCTCTCATCCTTTTATCATGACTTAGGATGGGCATTAGATTTCTAGAAATGCAACACAACAGGATAAAAATTGATGCTTTCTATGAAATGGTAACAGGGATTCCTACTGGATGTGTTAGAACTGGAAGAAGGTGGGAGAATCCATTAAAACGAACTAGCATGTGCTCTAAAATCACTGCGATGGTGACTGCAGCCATGAAATTAGAAAATGATTGCTTCTTGGCAGGAAAGCTATGACAAATCTAGACAGTGTGTTAAAAAGCAAAGACATCACTTTGCTGACAAAGGTCCATATAGTCAAGGCTATGGTCTTTTCAGTAGTCCCGTATGGTTGTGAGTGCTGGACCATAAAGAAAGCAGAGTGCCAAAGAACTGATGCTTTCCAACTGTGGTGCTGGAGAAGACCCTTGAGAGTCCCTTGAATTGCAAGGAGATCAAACAAGTCAATCGCAAAGGAAATCAACCCTGAATACTCACTGGAAGGACTGATACTGAAATGGTAACTCCACCTCTCTAATGAGTTCTTTAATGATCAGAGAGGTTAAGCAACTTGTCCAATAGTATAGACAGCTGATGAGTGACAGCTGGGATTAAGCATAGCCTTTCTGATCCCAAAGTCTATAGACTTTAGCACTTTACTGTCAGCATAGACAGAAGCTCCAAAGCCTCAAACTTCCAACCATCAGCTCCTCATATGTGCACACAGAGTTCAATGATGACTGGGTATCTTTCCATATTCTGCTCACTAGTTTATGATGAAGGAGACACACATACTCTAAGGAAAGGATCCTTTGGCTGGAAGTNTCTGATCCCAAAGTCTATAGACTTTAGCACTTTACTGTCAGCATAGACAGAAGCTCCAAAGCCTCAAACTTCCAACCATCAGCTCCTCATATGTGCACACAGAGTTCAATGATGACTGGGTATCTTTCCATATTCTGCTCACTAGTTTATGATGAAGGAGACACACATACTCTAAGGAAAGGATCCTTTGGCTGGAAGTCTGACCTCTTCCCTCAGTTACCAAAATCCTTCTCATTCTAAGCTGTGTGGTCCTAAGCAAGCCTGTTTACCTCTCTGGGTTTCAACATGTTATCTTTTCAGGGGAATAGGTTGGTTGACTGTAAGTTTCTTTTAAGTTCCTATATCCTTTGTGTTTTTGATACAGCAAAGCTGAAGAATATAAAGGGTGGGCGGGCATCTGGTCCCATCACTTCATGGGAAATAGATGGGGAAACAGTAAAAACTGTGTCAGACTTTATTTTCGGGGGGTCCAAAATCACTGCAGATGGTGACTGCAGCCATGAAATTAAAAGACGCTTTCTCCTTGGAAGAAAAGTTATGAGCAACCTAGATAGTATATTCAAAAGCAGAGACATTACTTTGCCGACGAAGGTCCGTCTAATCAAGGCTATAGTTTTTCCTGTGGTCATGTATGGATGTGAGAGTTGGACTGTGAAGAAGGCTGAGCACCAAAGAATTGATGCTTTTGAACTGTGGTGCTGGAGAAGACTCTTGAGAGTCCCTTGGACTGCAAGGACATCCAACCAGTCCATTCTGAAGGAGATCAGCCCTGGGATTTCTTTGGAAGGAATGATGCTGAAGCTGAAACTCCAGTACTTTGGCCACCTCATGCAAAGAGCTGACTCATTGGAAAAGACTCTGATGCTGGGAGGGATTGGGGGCAGGAGGAGAAGGGGATGACAGAGGATGAGATGGCTGGATGGCATCATGGACTCGATGGGTGTGAGTGTGAGTGAACTCCGGGAGTTGGTGATGGACAGGGAGGCCTGGTGTGCTGCAATTTATGGGGTGGCAAAGAGTCAGACATGACTGAGCGACTGAACTGAACTGACATGTCTACATTTCAGGTTAGGCAGTAGTGGGCCAGCTCTTGAACAGGGCTACAATAAGCTATCTGAAAAGAGTGGTTCAACAGTTGAGCATAAACACGAAGAGGTAGATGTGAGAGGAGGGAGGGGAGAGAGAGAAAAAA
>SJYA01001936.1:403412-414177 GCA_006410615.1 Neotragus moschatus | reverse complement strand
AGATCAGCCCTGGGATTTCTTTGGAAGGAATGATGCTGAAGCTGAAACTCCAGTACTCTGACCACCTCATGTGAAGAGTTGACTCATTGGAAAAGACTCTGATGCTGGGAGGGATTGGGGGCAGGAGGAGAAGGGGATGACAGAGGATGAGATGGCTGGATGGCATCATGGACTCGATGGGTGTGAGTGTGAGTGAACTCCGGGAGTTGGTGATGGACAGGGAGGCCTGGTGTGCTGCAATTTATGGGGTGGCAAAGAGTCAGACATGACTGAGCGACTGAACTGAACTGACATGTCTACATTTCAGGTTAGGCAGTAGTGGGCCAGCTCTTGAACAGGGCTACAATAAGCTATCTGAAAAGAGTGGTTCAACAGTTGAGCATAAACACGAAGAGGTAGATGTGAGAGGAGGGAGGGGAGAGAGAGAAAAAAGAGAGGGGAGATAAGAAAAAAATGTTACAGAATTCCACTCATATCTTCCCGAGAGGCGAGAAGTCTTGGAGCTAATAACTAGGAGCAAAGAAAGCGTTCCATTGTACCACCTTCTCTATACCTGGAGGCTCGCCCCTGTTCCAGCAACTCAGACTACAAAAGGTTTGGCAGGTGCTGAGGCGATCTCTGTCTCTGGGAAAAGTTTCATGTTGAAACTGGCCTCTAGCCACGGGGTAAGAAAGAGTGAGCTGGCATTGACACTGCCTATTGGCAGTTAGGACCAGCTCTTAGGTTGAGGCTGTGGGCCACAGGCAGTGTGAAAAAGAAAGGGAAAGAGAGGACAACTAAGGTAGATCCCTAGGAGCTGTGAGCAAAGATGCCAAGGCGGGGAGCCAGGTCTAGGACTCCTACCTGCCGGGGAACAGCAGAGAGACAGCAGTGCAGGATGGCAGGCACTTGCCCAGCTGCAGCTCACGAGCCAAACTCTTCTCCTGTTTCACAGAAACAACCCTGAAAACGTTCCAGGGAAATAAAAAGCCTGAGCAAATAGGATGGGTTGTGGCTCCCTGTGTTACCCTGCCTTTGTCTTCACTATAATTTGTTCTTCACGGCCTCTTCATGCCTCTAGCTAAATGGACTTGCATATGAACACACAAGACCAAGAATTCTGGACTAATAAATTTGAAGGGTTTGATACCGCACCACAACCACCTTCTGTTAAATGAAATGCATGTCTGTGACAAAACCGTTTGAAAGGTTTGGAGAAGTCGTGACCAGGAAAAATAAAGAAGAAAATGACGGGAGGGAATGCTGAGTTTATGTTCAAGTCCACACATCATTATCTCAAGTTCAATGAGACAAAAAGCTATTTTAATCATTAAAGAGTTATGAGAAGTAGTAATTATTTGGGGTAAAATGTCACAGTCAGTCATTGGCTACTGCTAGTCAAGGCTATTGTTAGTCAAGAACTTCTAAGTTGACTAACTGATGGTGTGTTGAGTGAGCTGCCCTTGTAACTTCACGAAGGTCAGGTAACAACAGCTATTCCTCAGGTCAACAAAATCTCTCAGGAAAATATTTTTTTTTTTTAAAGTTTATTGAATTCTTATCCAGAGCGTGGCACTGTGATGGCAGATGTGGGTCAAAACAAAATAAAGAGAAAAAAAAAAGACTTGTTCCTAGCACCTCAGAGACTTAAAATGTCAGAAGCAATGTTTGCTTTCCCGAGGGAATTCACACGCTTCTTCTTCTTCATGGGCATCTATGAGAAAGAGCCGATTATTTATTTCTCTTTGATCACAAGAACATTTGGGTTACACTTTGAGAAACATGTCAGATTCTGTGACCTATAAATTTCCTTTTTAATTCTTTCACCTCACCCCCAGATCCTTTTTTTTATTACTGATTTTTATTGGAGCATAGTTGCTTTACAATGTTGGGTTAGCTTTTACTATACAACAAAGTGAATCAGATATGTGCATATATATACATATGCATGTGTGCTAAGCCACTTCAGTCATGTCTGACCCTGTGTGACTCTATGGACTATAGCCTTCCAGGCTCCTCTGTCCATGAGATGCTCTCAGCAAGCATACTGGAATGGGCTGTTGTGCCCTCCTCTCCAGGGGAATCTTTACTACCCAGGGATCAAACCTGTGTCTCTTGTGTCTCCTGCATTGGGAGCCTGGTTCTTTACCACTAGCACCACCTCGGAGCCCCTTTTCTTGGATTTTCTTCCCATTTAGGTCTCCAGAGAGCACTGAATAGAGTTCCTTGTGCTATATAGTCACTTCTCGTGAGCTCTCCATTTCCTACATAGTGTCAATAGTGTATATGTCAGTCCCAACCTCCCACCTCCTCTTTCCCCCTTGGCATCCATACATCTGTTCTCTGCCTCTGGATCTCTATTTCTACCTTGCAAATAAGATCATCTATATCATTTTTCTAGATTCCACATATATGCATTCATCGATGACATTTGTTTTTCTCTTTCTGACTTACTTCATTCTCTATGATAGTCTCTAGATCCATCCCCATCTACAAATGGCCAGTTTCACTCCTTCTTATGACTGAGTAATATTCCGTTGCTTACCACATCTCCTTTATGCATTCCTCTCTCAGTGGACACTTAGGTTGACTTTGCATCCTGACTGTTGTGAATAATGCTGCAATAATCATTGGGGTGTATATGCCTTTTTGAAATATGGTTTTCTTTATGTATATACCCAGGAATGGGATTTCTAGCTCATGTGGTCGCTCTATTTACAGTGTTTTAAGGAACCTCCATACTGTTCTCCATAATGGCTATACCAATTTACATTCCTAACAACAGTGTCTGAGGGTTCCCTTTTCTCCCCAGCCCCTCCAGTGTCTATTGTTTGGTCATGGCCATTCTGACCAGTGGGAAGTGATACTTCATTGCAGTTTTGATTTACACCCACAGATCTTGATTCCCTATCCTACCCACAGTATTCCTGAATCTAATATCCATCTGCAACCATGAGAATAAAAAATTATGAATAAAGAGGTAAGAGACATGTTCTTAAAGTTAGAAAGTTTGAAGTGCCATCATAGAAGTTTCTGTCAGAGGAGAAGTAAGGTTGAGATGAAGAAGATACCAATTTAATATGGATAAAATCTGGGATATCTATAAAGTAGATGGCCTTCAGAATAAGGGTCAGAAACTTAGAGTGGTCTGGAAAAAAATGTAAATAGATTAAATGGACCACGTAGAAATGGGTAAATGGTTATGGATGTTCTAAAAGTGAATGTTACTCCTCAGATCCAGCCTTTAAGGCAAAAACTGCCTATAGATATGCTCCAAACTCCCTAAAATCACCCGTAAGTTAGGGAAGCAATACTTGAACCCCTCAAAGAATAATTCTTATCACATTCGTGCTATGACACCAAGTTAGTTGGTATTTTCTATATTATATCCTTTTTCCAGTTGTATATTAAATGATGGAGCTGGAACATTCAAAGAAAGAACTGTATAATCATTTCTCTTGAGAAAGAGGTTGGGTCCCTGTGAGTTAAGGGCATTTATGCTATTCTCTTGTATATTCCATGATCAAAGTAAAACTATAGTAGAGCATTTTCATTTTGTGCAGAAAGATAACATGTATCTCACTGAATTATTAGAAGTCATGTGCCATCAGCCATTGCCCATAAGCACATTTAGAATTGTAATCAGTATTGCTATGCTGGTAAGCCAGAAATCTATCAAGCCATCATCAGTCAACTGCTCATAAAACTGTCATAAAATAGATAGAAGAATGAAGAAAGTAAAAAAAGCAAGGGGAGCCTCAAAAGAATATTGTTGGCTTGTGACAATATGTGAAGTTAAAGTGAACCAACAATTGCTGCTGCTGCTGCTGCTAAGTCACTTCCATTGTGTCCGACTCTGTGTGACCCCATAGACGGCAGCCCACCAGGCTCCTTTGTCCCTGGGATTCTCCAGGCAGAATACTGCAGTGAGTTGCCATTTCCCTTTCCAATGCATGCAGGCATGCTAAGTTGCTTCAGTCATGTCTGACTCTGTGTGACCCCGTGGACAGCAGCCCACCAGTCTCCTCTGTCCACAGGATTCTCCAGGCAAGAACAGTGGAGTGGGCTGCTATTTCCTTCTCCAACCAACAATTGAAATACAGTANAGAATACTGCAGTGAGTTGCCATTTCCCTTTCCAATGCATGCAGGCATGCTAAGTTGCTTCAGTCATGTCTGACTCTGTGTGACCCCGTGGACAGCAGCCCACCAGTCTCCTCTGTCCACAGGATTCTCCAGGCAAGAACAGTGGAGTGGGCTGCTATTTCCTTCTCCAACCAACAATTGAAATACAGTAAATAAGTTCCATTTCGGTCACATTGGTGAGGGCCTGAAATGTTGCTTCTAAATATCAAAGTAGCAGTGAACCTTGGTCTTCACTTTCTTCTGAACTTGACTCTCCAAAGTTTCAGATCTGACTGTTTCACTGCACCAAGGCATTTGGGAAACAAAATCTTCTTGATGGCATTTCAAGTCTAATATTTTACTCTAATGTGCGCAGTACAATTCAGTCAATTGTTTAACAGAAACTGAGTATAAGGGTCAGCAAACCTGGCTCAGCTGTGAGGCTACTGAAAGAGTCCAAGTTTGTAGATTTTTTTAATCTAAAATAAACTGTGATTGGATTACAAGGGTTTAAATAAACTCTACAATGAAGCAATCCAATAAAACCACCTTTTAAAAAGGAAAAGCAACAAAGGAATCAGAATTCTCTGGTGATAACAAGTTATTTTGTGCCAGAAAGAATGATCTAGTGAAACTGTTAGAATCTCAACAAGCCCATCATTTGCATGTTAAAGGGCTCAAATCTACACCTCTCTTCTGGAAAACTAACATTTTCTGTCTTTTAAGAGAGAATTGGGTCTCAAATAGAGTAATAATAAAATAATTGTTTTCCCTTCCCTGTCTTTCCCCCAACTCTCATGGCCCACATTATTTTCATGGACAGAATCCTATGCAGGGAGAAGGAAGTGGAAAGACTGTGAAAAAAAACATTCCACGGGAGAAGAAATTTGCCCAGACCTAGTCATTTAATTTTTGGCTTCTCTTCATCCACTACCATTGTGTAGTCTGTTTTCAGAAAATGGAGAAGCAAAAAACCCTTCCTAAAGTTAGACTTCTGATATTTGAGAGCTTGAGTCAAATTTATATGGAATAAGAGAAGGCAATTTGTTGTCACATGTGTTATTATCAAGTGAATAAAGAATTCAGTTCAGTTCAGTCACTCAGTCGTATCTGACTGTTTGCGACCCCATGAATCGCAGCACACCAGGCCTCCCTGTCCATCACCAACTCCCGGAGTTNAGTGGTATATACATATGAATATATATGTTTTCCAGTCACATAATTATAAATGAAAGGAAAAAACTGATTTACGGCATTAGCAGTCAGGAAAAGACCCGGCTGTTGGGAAAGATTGAAGGCAAAGGAGAAGAGAGTGGCAGAGGATGAGATGGTTGGATAGCATCACTGATTCAATGGACCTGAACTTGGACAAACTCCAGGAGAGAGTGAGGGATATGGAGGCTTGGTGTGCTGCAGTCCGTGGGTCACAATGTGTCAGACACAACTTAGCAACTGAAAAACAAGAGGATAATATTTTCCTTTGGGGAGAAGAAAAGGATAACAATAGATAAGTATTCATATGAAAAGTTTCTGGGATTCTGGGATTCTGGTAATGTTTTATCTCTTACTTTGGTGTCCATTAGGATTGTACTCCTGTTGTTATCATTTAGAGAACTGCCCATTTATAATGTATTCACCTCTGTCCTGTGTTATAGTCTAACACTTAAATTTCACTTTGCAATGAAGATACTTAGTAATAGAGGGAATGGAAAAAGATGAGAAGACCTGTTACAAAGCAATTCTAGTTGCCCAGATGAAAAAAGGTGGTTGTTTGAACTCAGATATCAACAATACAAATGGAGACAAGTAGACATATCAGAGATATGTTGGTGAGATATGTCTTGATGGATTCAATATAGAAGTTTCATGGATCATGGATAACTCCTACCTAATGAATGGATGGTGGAAATAATACCCAGTCCTAAGGCTTTACCGTTTGCCAACCACTATTTTGGATGTTCTGTAGGCATTAACTTGTTTGATCCTCATAATACTTTCCCTCTGAGATGATGAAAACTGTCGTCAGTAATTCCACTTTATGAATAAGGAAATGGAGATGCTCAGAGTTTGAGCAACTTCCACAATGTCCCATAGTTAGAAAGTGTGAAAGTTGAGACTGAAATAAAGAAGCCTGAATGTAAAGTCATCTTTAACTGCTATGAATACTGACTACCCAGGAAGACAGAAAGGGAGGGGAGAAGCACTCCAGTTTTGTATTGCTGCAGAAAGCTTCGTGGGTTAAGACAGCAATCATCTTATTATATCTCAGTTTCTATGTGTCAGGAATTCAGGATCTCTCACGTCATTGCAGTCAGACAGTACCTAGAGCTGGAACAGCTGGGGTCAGCAGTAAGGGAATTAAAGTGTCTAGGGGGGCTGGCTAAGCATTATATTTCTCCAGGTAGCCTCAGGTCCTCTCCCTGGGAACATTCCATGTGAGTCAGATTGGTCTTCCTCACAGCACAGAAGCATCAGGGACTGTTTTTGTGGTAGATCAAGATTCCAGGAGAATCAANAGACAGTACCTAGAGCTGGAACAGCTGGGGTCAGCAGTAAGGGAATTAAAGTGTCTAGGGGGGCTGGCTAAGCATTATATTTCTCCAGGTAGCCTCAGGTCCTCTCCCTGGGAACATTCCATGTGAGTCAGATTGGTCTTCCTCACAGCACAGAAGCATCAGGGACTGTTTTTGTGGTAGATCAAGATTCCAGGAGAATCAAATGAAATCTATATTGCCCTTTATCACAGCCTCAGAACTTAACATCACTGTTGCTGAAGTCATAAGCCCTCCGATTAATATATACAAGAGGAGGAAACACAGGCTCCCAACTCTGGATGAGAAGATTATAAACATTACACTGTAAGAAGAGCATTTGGGACAAGAGATATGGTTGCAGCCAGCTTTGCAAAAGAAAATAAGCTGGATGAGAAGAGTTTGAACAGGGAAGAAGGAAGAATAGATGCAGACAAAGAAGTAAAATTTTTACAACTAATATAGAAAACTTTCATTCAACAAATAACTGCTATACACCCCGTATGTGCTAGACACCACTAAGAATTATAAAGGGTCAAATGTGATCCTTTGTTAAACCAAACATGATCCTTGGACTAAAGAAGCCAAAATTGGCTAGGTGGGAAAGTTAAATATAAAACACAGAGTGGGAAGATTTAGGAGTTCCTATACAACTGAAACGACTTAGCAGCAGCAGCAGCATACAATGACCACAGCAAGATCCAAGTGATTTTACAGTGTAGAACTGGGTATGAAAACGACAGCTCGAAGTGGAAATCCAGCCTATGAGCTGCTTTTGCTAAAGTCTTATTGGAATATAGCCATATCCACTCATTTACATATTATCTACGGCTGTGTTATGCTACAAAGACGGAGTTGAGTAGTTAGGACAGAGAGCGTGTGGCCCACAAAGCCCGAAATATTTACTATCTAGCCCTTCACAGAAAAAAATTGTCTAACTCGGGTGTAGAATATTGTGCATCCACTCAGATGAGAAAGAACTGAAGCCAAGAAGGAAAGTCCCAGATTTCCGGCACGGCAGAGAGGAAGGCACAAGGGCTTCTAATTCGGGAAAATAAAATTATTGGCCAACCACTTGCTAGCCTCATGAGCTTGAGGAACTTATTTTATTTCTCTAAATCTTAGTCTCCTTTCTTAAATAAAAATCTTAGTTGTGCTTTTACTGCCCAGGATGATGCTGTGAATCAAGTAAGATGGTGTAGGAGCAAATGCTTCATACTCTGTGAAATGCTAAGCATATTCACTGACTTCTTTTTCACTCTTATTTCCTCTCAAATAAAGCTTTTCTAATGGTCTTTCATCTCATCTTTATTTTTACACTCAGGGCACTGGCTTTTATCACTTTAAATGAGTACATCTTTTCCTATTTTGGTTACAACTGTCATTCTCTGTTCTTTGGTCCTTTTTTGCTTTAAGACAAATCCTGGGGCTCCCCTGGTGGTTAAGAATCCACCTTCCAATGCAGAGGGTGTGGGTCTGATTCCTGGTGAAGGAGCTGGGATCCCATATGCCTCGAAGCCAAAAACTCAAAACATAAAAGAGAAGCGATATCGTAACAAATTCAATAAAGACTTTGAAAATGGTCCACATCAAATTAAAAGTCCTGATTTCTCCAACTACTCTTACATTTCTGTTACTTATTAATCACTCCTCTCTAATAGAGTCTTCACTACTCTCTCTTTTACCTTGAAATTCTTTTTAAAATCTTTTTCCAACCTATATTTCTAATTTTTCACATATTGATTTTGGAGGAGTGTACTGTTAGCAGAAGATATCAAAATCCTCTGATTCTTTTTGACAAAGTCCCTTGACTCTGTCCCACAATTGCTCAAAAATATTGGTACATTTTAAGTATGGTACAGTCTAAGAAGTCTTGAGAAGATACTTCTATAGCAATATTTGGGAACCTCTTTCAAATCAATGAGCCCATGACAAGTTCTGGCCAGTTTAATGTCCAGAACAATTTAATTCAACTTCACTATATTCTTACACATCTAAACCTCACCATCATTCATTGTTGGGCCTTGATTTTCTACATCCTTCATCCTATCACCACGTTAGCTGCCAATCTATCTAAGGCTAGTCACGGGTAAACTCCTTTTACCTTCCTTGCACTAAGCAATTTCTACTCAATTTACAATCTCCAAAGGACTGGACTGGTCAGGAAACTGTGACCACATGGATTTTGAGTAGTTTCAAAACTTCCATAGTGAAATACCCCATTCAAAAGGGTAATCATTTCACCACTTGGTTCAGATGAAACTGAGCTCTTGCACTGCCCAGCCAGCTTGTCATTTAATACACATTCCATACACAGGAAATGTCCATGACCAGAAACCTCACTCAATAACTATGACAATAAGCTCAAGAATGTTATGGTCAAGAACACAAACAGAGCAGGAGGATTTCAAGAGTTCTTCCAGGGAGAATCACAATAAAAATCCTAGTATTTCATGGTGAAGACTAACTGGGGCACTAACTCTGAATGATAATACAACAGAATTCCTGGTCCAAATTTAGTCAGCATTACAGTCTAGTCGAGGAAATAAATGACAACAATGAAATTCTTGCAGACAGTGTGTAAATGTCAGATTTGGGCCACTGGGAGGAGTACGGATGTATTTGTGTAAATAAGGTAAAGGAAAAGCATCTAGAAAGAGTTTGAAGGGGAGTAAGATCAGACTGAAGCCATGAAATTAAAAGATGCTTACTCCTTGGAAGAAAAGTTATGGCCAACTTAGATAGCATATTGAAAAGCAGAGACATTACTTTGCCAACAAAGGTCCGTCTAGTCAAGGCTATGGTTTTTCCAGTGGTCATGTATGTATGTGAGAATTGGACTGTGAAGAAAGCTGAGCACCGAAGAATTGATGCTTTTGAACTGTGGTGTTGGAGAAGACTCTTGAGTGTCCCTTGGACTGCAAGGAGATCCAACCAGTCCATCCTAAAGGAGATCGGCCCTGGGTGTTCTTTGGAAGGAATGATGCTAAAGCTGAAACTTCAGTACTTTGTCCATCTCATGCAAAGAGTTGACTCATTGGAAAAGACTCTGATGCTAGGAAGGACTAGGGGCAGGAGGAGAAGGGGACAACAGAGGATGAGATGGCTGGATGGCATCACTGACTCGTGGACATGAGTCTGAGTGAACTCCGGGAGTTGGTGATGGACAGGGAGACCTGGCATGCTGCAATACATGGGATCACAAAGAGTCGGACACAACTGAGCGACTGAAGTGAACTGAACTGAACTGAACTGAAGGTCAGATGCAGTGAGTTTTTAAATATTTTACTTAGGGAAAAGTTCTACCTCTATGGCAAACACACTGTGTTACAAATTCCTTATGAAATTTCTTTAGATGAAATTTGTTCTGGCTCTGGCCACATTACAGCCTTGAGCAAACCTTTTAACTTGAAGCAATTTGTATGAAACTTCACATCCACTGGACCTTGAAAATGGTCAATTATATGCTTTGTTGAATGAATAAATTTGTGTTCTGGCAAAGGAAAAAAAAAAGGTCAAGAGTAATGCAGTTTCTTTACTTTTTCCCCATTTATTGCTTTTTTGTATCATGTTTAGTCTTATCTATATGATTTAGTTGTGTGTATTACAAATCTGCCCAAAGTATTTCTGGCCAGTCCTAGAAGGAGTGTGATGTTATGTTAGGAAAACTCAGTGCAATGTAAAATCTTAGTTCTCAGTTCAGTTCAGTTCAGTTCAGTCACTCAGTCATGTCCAACTCTTTGCGACCCCATGAACCACAGCACGCCAGGCCTCCCTGTCCGTCACCAACTCCCAGAGTCCACCCAAGCCCATGTCCATCGACTTGGTGATGCCATCCAACCATCTCATCCTCTGTCGTTCCCTTCTCCTCCTGCCCTCAATCTTTCCCAGCATCAGGGTCTTTTCAAATGAATCAGCTCTTCACATCAGGTAGCCAAAGTATTGGAGTTTCAGCTTCAACATCAGTCCTTCCAATAAACACCCAGGACTGATCTTCTTTAGGATAGACTGGTTGGATCTCCATGCAGTCCAAGGGACTCTCAAGAGTCTTCTCCAACACCACAGTTCAAAAGCATCAATTCTTCGATGCTCGGCTTTCTTCACAGTCCAACTCTCACATTCATTCATGAC
>SJYA01001936.1:361579-400219 GCA_006410615.1 Neotragus moschatus | reverse complement strand
GGGGGGGGGGGGGGGGGGGTGCGGGGGGGAGGGGAGCTGTGAACAACAGAAGAGTCCTCAGCACCATGAGAAATAAATTGCCAATTGTTTAAGCTACCTAGCCCATGGCATTTTCTAATGGTAGATCTAGGCAGACTGAGGTACTAGGCAATGTACATCATGTATCTACATAATTCACATGTTATGTGGTGCTGTCTTGTTTAGAGCCATGCTCTGAAGTATGTCTTCTGTTATAACCCAGATTGGTTCTAGTTTGAGGAGTGGAGTTATTTGTTTTGTTTTCTCAGGATCTGTGAGATTGTTTTCTCTGTGTTGCTCTTCTGGAATCTGACTTCCTTCCATAAAGACATCTTCAAAAACTTGGTTCTCTCAAGCTATTGTGTGGCCACACTGAAGCTGTCCCTCAGGTCCCTCTTCTGAGATGGAATGATCCTCTCCTCTGTATTTCCTCTGTTACGCCCATCAAGACTTCATTCAGAGGGTTCTGTAGGCAGAAATCACCACCATTCACATGAAGCTGTCCATGACTGACAGCACATTTTTCATCTGAAGATTAAGGGTACACCCTTACCTTGCTACCTAATGTGTGGTCTACAAACTGCTAGCAGCAGGCTCACTTGCAGGATCTCAGGACCTTCTAGGCTGATTTGTGTGTACAACAGTGTTTGAGAAGTTCTGCTCTACCAGTAGTTAAAATTTTTAGTTAGCCATGTGTCCATGACACAGGAAGCACCTCAATGAGACACCTCTAGCTTCCTTAAAATGGAAAAAAGCCATTCAACTAATCTTCCGCGCCGTTCTGCCCTTTCAGTCATCTTGCTTCGGTGAAGTTCATTGTCCTTGCCAGGTGTCATTGTCCTGCCTTGTAGTGTCTTCTGCCTCCTTTCAGGAATGTTTGGTCACAAATATGGCCTCCTAATCCTTTTGCCTGAGTGCCACTCCCTCTATTCTAAAACATGGTTTCCTCCATTTAAAGAAATTCCTGATTCCTTCCTCACCTGAGATCTAGACCTACTGTTATGCCATCCTTCAAATCTCAAACTTTCTGATCACCAGTGTGTCCCCCTTTCTGCTTTACTAAGCACTTTACTTAAATTGACTCCAGCAGAAACTCTTCCCAAGGTAAGAAGAGCTAAAGCTTTCATTACTTCAGACCTTTTCACAATTAGAGTTAAAATTTAAACATATGTATGTGTGCAACTTACAACCAACTAAAAAAAAAAAAAACCCACAAAGAAAAATTTTAAAGAAACTAGATATTCCAAGGAATTATAAGTGCTCTGCATACCACTAAGTACATTTGTCCTAAGGCAGGATGATCTAGCTAATGGTTTATGAGTGGAAGACTCAAGAGTTAGACTATCTGAGTTCAATTCCTGATATACTACAGAATGATTATTTTTAAAAATAACTACCAAAAATGCCTATCTTAAGAGCAGGAGTATCCTGTGAATTATCTGGTCATTTGTATACTCAAAGATACAACTGTTTATCCTAGCTAATATCACAGTGCCATAAAAATTGATTCAGCTCCAAGAATATGAGAATACTATACCTCCAAGAGAGTATTACTGACACACATGTTAGAGCATAATGCCTGACTGTGTGGACCCTGACCTCAAGGTTTGAACTCTAGTTCTGCCATTTAAACTGTGTAGCTTTGAACACGTTTCTTTTTTTTGAACAAATTTCTTAGCTTCACCATTAATGTTTTTCATTAGCAAAAAGGGGATAATATTAATGTCTCTATTATTAGATTAAGTGATTAAATGAGTTGTTCTTTGTGAAAGTACTTAAACTATTCCTAAATATAAGCCCAAAATGTCAGTTGTTATTTTAATACCATAGCCTATCAGGTAGAAGAGCTTTTCCTAGAAAATTATCTTCCATAACCATCCCCAAGCCCAGCTGATCACTTGACTTTGTATGTATCTCTTACCTGGGATAGACAGCCTGCCCAATATTGTTCTAGAAGCCTTTGTATATTAAAGAAATGAAAAAATGGAAAGGAGGTGTCTCAAACATTGGGCAAAATTGATAAACATGATAAATAAATCTGTTATTTCAGTTATCTGTTGAGCAAATTCAAATTATTCCCTAGGTACCTACTAATTGCCATGTACTGTCTTCATGGAACTAACAGAAGCAAAGATGCACCTAAAAAACTAGACTCCAAAATAAACATACAACTATGATAAGTGCTTTAAAGGAAAAACAAGTCAAACAAACAAAAACATATGTCCTCTCTCTGTTGCAGAGATTAATAAATCTCCTACTAAGGTCATAGCAGCAGTGGAAGAATCCAGAAAAAAAACTACTTTTCACACTTAATAACAATGCATTTCCTGAGGCACTGTGAAAGAACCACAAGTTCTAAGTGGTCAAATCCTTCTTAGAGGAATTCTTTTAAATGATTCTTCAAGCTTCACAGTTCACACTGTCTTATTCATTATAGATCCTGGCAGAGCCTTCCGTTTCAGTGAAGAAACTTGGTTTGTGTGCCCTGTTCACTCCTTTGTTCTCAGAACCTAGAACAGTGCTAAGTATATCAGGAATGCGATAAAAAATCGTTGAACGGTTGAATTAGAAAATGAATAAATGAACTAACTGTGAAACTATTTTTACATAACATTCATTAAAACCATCTAGAACTAGTGCCCTGGGGAGGACATGGGAGGCCACTGAGGAGCACCATCAGGAAGAGGAAGCGAGGACCCAGCCTTTGTCACAAATCGTGCACTTCCATGACTAGTTGAGTAGGAGGGAGGCGCAAGTGTCACGACCAACCCAGGCTAGGGAACAGGAAGGAAGCTAACGACTTCCTCTTCCTGCTTCATTCTTATATAAAGTCTACAAAATCCCTGTGATTGCCATTTCTACATTTTTTGCTGCATTCCACCCCCACCTCTCTACCCATCTTTAACATTTCCTTTATCCTATTTGATGTCTTCTTCTATTCTGATGCCTGATTCATTTAAACCATCTTTAACAGCTGTTTTTAGGTCTTCAGACATTGTTGAGTGGGGTTCAGAAATTTTCCCCTCACAATGTTCACACTGTCACATGTTAAATCTGGACCATATCAGATCCAGGGCCAGTTCATCATGCACTGGATTAATCATCGAGATAGTCTCTAATTGTCACAGCATAAAGTGTTAGCGCCATCCTGTTGCTGGGTAGTTGTGGTTTTGAGAACCACATTCAGAAGTTTGTTCAAATAAGTAGTATGGTTGATATTTCTATCCCCAAATTAAGGCCCCTTTATAGTTACAGAAAGCAGATTAATGGTTGCCAAAGGCTAAGGGGAGGGGGAAGGAAGAGTGACTGCTTAATGAGTATGAGGGTCTCCTTTGGGGGTGATAAAAATAATTGGAACTAGATAGAGGTGATAGGTGCACAACATTGTGAGTGTACTAAATCAATAAATTATGCACTTTACAATGGTTAAGCTTATGTTATGTGAATTTCACCACAATGTGAAAATGGCCCTATAAGATACAAAGAAGAGAATGCCCCCTTAACAAAGAATATAATCTCATGCACCCCAAACTCTGAGGATGCCTGAACTGAGTGATCATTCTGTTATACTTCAGTGGCAAAAAGAAAGTTAGAATATTGGCTTTGCTAAGGCAAAGAAGAGCTGTGGTCACTAGGTGTTTGTTACCAGAACTTTTTTTACTCACTTGAGATATATGAATTTATCTATTTAAAGCAGTTTTTGAGCAACATGGATGGACCCAGAGATTATCCTACTGAGTGAAGTAAGTCAGACAGAGAAAGTGTAATGTCATATAGTACCATGTAATATCATATAATATGTGGAATCTAAAAAATAATGATACAAATAAAGCAGCTGCTTGATCTCAGGATGGTAGCACAGTGGTAGGGCACTGGGGTAGCAAGAAAAGAGCACAGTTGCAAGACCCACTTTAAAAATATGTCTATGAGTCTGGAACTAAAATATGTATGGGTAATAGGTATAGGAGAGGAATTGCTTGGGTGGGAAAAATACAGCTGCAAGGAAGAAAAAAAGGGGGTGGGAAGAAAGGACGGTTTCTTTAAACACAAGTATTAATCACAGTTCAGATGCAATTCAAGGTATGAAGCCACAGCTGTGAAGGGGAGGGCAGAAGGAAGACGTGATTATTATTTTAAATAGATTTATATTAAATCATTACTGAAAATAGGAAACCAGACAAGAAATCTGCAGCTGGGAGTAGGGCAAAGGGAACTTAGTCTCCTATCTGTTGAAATGGATGTGTTAAATGGGTCTTCACATAGGTCAAAGAGGGCATCCTCTACAGCTGGAAGTGGGAGGACTGCTGGAGAAGGCTAGTTTGTCTGCCTGTCACTTTAAAATATGCTCTTTCCCTTTCAGTTTGTAGGCGCTTCTTGCAAAATAGAGAACTTATGAAAATGAGAAAAGAACAATTAGCTTCCTAGCTGGGTTACTTTGATTTTTTCAGCTTTAAGAAACTCCATGGATTTTGTAACACAATGTCACTTTTTCATTCTTTTGGAGGAAAAAGTCAATTTTCTTAACAGTCTTTGGATATTAGACATGAGAGTTCTTTAGGGCAGAGACTGTTAACCTCCTAGATTAATTTCTGAGTCCCAGAATTATCACATTTATGGATGGATGAGTGGATGCCTGGATGAATGGATAGTTGGATGGATGGATGAATAGATGCTCTTATGAAAACAAGACCAATTATACATTAAAAAGAAGACATAGGCAGTACCTAGGTAGGCTGCAGTCCATGGGATCGCTACTAGTCGGGCACGACTGAGCGACTTCACTTTCACTTTTCACTTTCACACATTGGAGAAGGAAATGGCAACTCACTCTAGTGTTCTTGCCTGGAGAATCCCAAGGACGGTGGAGCATGTTGGGCTGCCATCTAAGGGGTCGCACAGAGTTGGGCACGACTGAAGCGACTTAGCAGCAGCAGCAGCAGGAAGAAATTAGACTTTAGTTTAAGGCTGCAGGATGAAAACTCTTATACACAGAATAAGCACGAGACAACACATACATTAACTTGGATACTCCTTCTTATTTCGACCTTACAAGGAGACTTTCAGTCCATCATGTTGCTCAGGAAATAATGCCAGCTTATCACTGGCTTTTATAATCTCATACATCTGAATTCAAATACTGGTTCTGTCCCTTACTGGCTGTGCAACTTTGAGTGAGCAGCTTTTCTCTGTTTTTGTTGTATGATTTGGGTTCTTGTTTGTTTTGGGGTAGCTTTATCTTTCTGAATCTAAAGTTTCTTATCTTGAAGTGAAGTGAAGTAAAATGAAATGAAATTTGCTCAGTCATGGCCAACTCTTTGTGACCCCATGGATTATACAGTCCATGAAATTCTCCAGGCCAGAATACTGGAGTGGGTAGCCTTTCCCTTCTCCAAGGCATCTTCCCAACCCAGGGATTGAACCCAGGTCTCCCACATTGTAGGCAGATTCTTTACCAGCTGAGCCACCAGAGAGGCCCTTATCTTATGGAAATGATTATGTTAATAAAAATCTTGAAAAATTGTTGTGAAAATTAAGTCAGGTGATGGAAGTAGAGGACCTGGCATGTAAGAATATTTTTAAAAAGATTCTTTCTCAAGTTGATGAAGTAGTGTGCTGAAACCAGTTTTTACCACTTCTTATGTACAATTGTTTTATATCTCTTATCAGCTATATGTTCATCAAGTTGGTAGCTTGAAATACACTATAGTAGGAGTATTTACACCACAGAATTTGGCAAAGACAATGCCTAGGATTTTTTTTCTGAAAATACAATTCTTAAACTTTTCCCAGTATACCACTGACTAACATTCTAAATGAAAATGTAGATGATTAAAGGAATTTGGGGTTGGGGCACAAGAGAATTAAGCACAAGTTTTGCAAAGTACTTTTTGTATGGTTTTGAATAATTCACATTCTGGGTCTAACATTTCCTTATCTATTATCCCATGCTCTTGTTTGAAAAAATTAATACTGTTAAAATGGCAATACAACTCAAAGCAATCTACAGATTTAATGTGATTCCTATCAAATTGCCCATGAAAATTTTCACAGAACTAGAACAAATAACCCTAAAATTTATATGAAACCATTAAATACCTAGAATTGCCAAAACAATCTTGAGGAACATAAACTTTAGACAATACTACAAAGCTATAGTAATCAAAACAGTGTGGTATTGGTACAAAAGCAGACATGAATCAGTGTAATAGAATAAAGACCCAGAAATAAGTCCACACACCAACAGGTAATTAATCTTTGAAAAAGGAGGCGAAAAATAAAATGGGAAAAAGGCAGTCTCTTTATCAAGTGGTGCTGGGAAAGTTAGACAGCTGCATGTAAATCAATGAAGTTAGACCACACTCTCATACTGTCCAGAAAAAAAAAAAAAAAACTCAAAATGGCTCAAAGACTTAAGCATAAGACATGACAGCATAAAAATCCTAGAGGAGAGCATAGGCAAACATCCTCTGTTATAAATCATACCAATGCTTTCCTAGGTCAGTTTCCCAAGACAATAGAAACAAAAATAAACAAATGGACCTAATCAAACTTATGAGCTTTCACACAGCAAAGAAAACCATTAAAAAAATAAAAATAAAAAAACCTATGGAATGGGATAAAATATTTGTAAATGAAGAAATGAACAAGGGTTTAACTTCCAAAATACTCAAGCAGCTCATACAATTGGACAATATAAAAAACAAACAACCCAGTCAAAAAATCACTTTAACAGGGATTTCTTCAAAGAAGACATAGATGGCCAGTAGGATCATGAAAAGATGTTGAATATCTTTAATTATTATTGTTGTTTAGTCACCAAGTCATGTTCCACTCTTTTGCAACCTCATGGGCTGTAGCCTGCCAGGCTCCACTGTCCATGGGATTTCCAGGTAAGAGTCCTGCAGGAGGTTGCCATCTCCTTCTTCAGGATATTCCTGACCCAGAGATCAAACCTGCACCTCCTGCATCGGCAGGCAGGTTCTTTACCACTGAGCATGCATTCAGTCTCTGTCAACATAACACAAAAGCAGCCATAGATAATACATAAATAAATGAGTGTTGTTGTGTTCCAATAAAACTACTTACAGAAACAGGGAGCAGGTTGAATTTGGCCATTGAGCTATAGTTTACAGACCCCCACCACATATATTTTCACTTGGACTACTGTTTTTCCCAGAGTAATATTTCTCCTTACTAGTGGCACTGTGAACAGTGAGAAAAAAAAATATATATATGTATTTATATTTATATGTATTTATATATATATATTTCTAGAAAAATAGGCAATATCATAAAATTGGCCTTCTCCATTCATTTGCATTAACTGTGTGGCTTCTGTAGATGTTTGTGTTTGTGTCACCAAGTCTAAATGAGCCCTACAGTTCCTTCCAACTCTATAAATTTATAGTCTGATGACCGTTATCAATGTGGCCAGAAGTCTGACTCCTGGGAACTATGCCCTCCTCATTTCTTTTATCAGCTACCAAGCCCTCCATAAAATCATTTGTTTTGAAGTTAAAACAGATATAAAAGAAAACCATTTGGGGAAGGGGCAAAACAGTAATTTTCTATATACAGAAGCAACAGATAAGGATAAAAATGCTTGTTGTTCCTACTTTTTTTTTCCTTTGCTACACTCTAATTTTTACAAGGGCTTGCTTACCAAGTACATAACAGAGGAAAAGATGATGAACTCTACTCAAGTTCTTTAAATGTCAGATAATTTTAAAAATATTAATACTCAAAGACAAAAATAGATTATTTCCACAGTTTGAAGTCAACTTCCAATCTGCAAGTTCACTGCAGGCAGAATTTTGATTCAGTTCAAGTTGTTCTAATGGCTTTGCCCTTTTCCTTGACTCAAATCATACTGAAACATTTTTTATTGTCTCTTAAACAAAAATCATAGTCTCGATAAAAATGAACACAAGGAAAAAATAAACAACATTCTCTTTATGACTACTTCCTGAACCCATTCTGAAATATAATTCCATGTATACAATTCTTTTATAGCTAAAGACATCTTGTTTTCTTTAGGCTATTTATCTTAGATATGATGCAATAAATATTATCTAAACACAGATTCTTCTCTGGAGTAAACAGGACTAAAATATTAATATATTTCATCAGCTCAAAGAGGTACACTTTTCACATTTTAATATTTCCATAATTGAGTTGACTTTCACAATTATTGTTCTCTACTTAACAGCTATGATGTAGCTTTCATTTTAGACACATGTTGTTGTCCAGTTGCTCAGTCCTTTCTGACTCTTTTTGACCCCATGGACTACAGCATGCCAGGCCTCCCTGTCCTTCACTATCTCCAGGAGTTTGCTCAAACTCATGTCCATTGAGTCAGTGATGCCATCTAACCACGTCATCCTCTGTTGCCCACTTCTCCTCCTGTTCTCAGTCTTTCCCAGCATCAGGGTCTTTTCCAATAAGTTGACTCTTCTCATCAAGTGGTCAAAGAATTAATGTTTCAGTTTTAGCATCAGTCCTTCCAATGAATATTCAGGACTGATTTCCTTTAAGAGTGACTGATTTGATCTCCTTTCTGTCCAAGGGGCACTCATGAGTTTTCTCCAACACTGTAGTTTGAAAGCATCAGTTCTTTGGTGCTCAGCCTTCTTTATGGTCCAACTTTCACATCCATACATGACTACTAGAAAAACCATAGCTTTGATTATATGGACTTTTGCTGGTAAAGTAATGTCTGCTTTTTAATATGCTGTCTAGATTGGCCATAGCTTTTCTTTTAAGGAGCAAGCATCTTACTTTCATGGCTGCAGTCACTGTCTGCAATGATTTAGGAACTCAAGCAAAGAAAGTCTGTCACTGCTACCATTTTTCCCCTATCTATTTGCCCATAGAAGTGATGAGCCCAGATGCCATGATCAAGCTCAACTGTTAATCTTGATGGAATGAGCAATGATAATTTCTCCACAGTTAAAATAGCAAAGTCCTTAAAAGCTATTTGAAGAAAAATTATCAGCACTTGTTGTTGTCTGACCACCTTTTGTTGACATCTTATGGTCAGATCAAAAAATTCCTATAAAAAATTTGCAAAGTAAGCATTAAGGGCTGGAAGAAAAACCTAGATACTCTAGCAGGATATTAAGAAATACTGCATCACTGATGATTCAAATGGAACAAAGGAATATTTTGAGGAAAAAAACCATAAACCTTGGTAACTATTCATTTAAACCTGATTCAGGACAAAGCTTCTAGCCGCAAAAAAGTTAAAAGGTTGACAAATATCCGAGAAAACAAGTTTAAACTGAACAAAATTATCGAAAGTAGCCATTTAAGGGCTCTGAAATGTCATCATAAATGAACAATGTATCAAGATGCAGCCTCCTATACTGTTGGTGGAAATGTAAATTGGTACAACCTCTATGGAGAACAGTATGGAGGTTCCTTTAAAAACTAAAAGTAGAACTAACATATGACCCAGTAATTCACTTCTTGGGATATACCAAGAGAAAACCATGATTTGTAAAGATGCTTGCACCTCAGTGTTCATTGCAGCACTATCTAAAATAGCCAGGACATGGAAGTAATCTAAATGTCTGCTGACCAAAGAATGGATAAAGATGTGGTACATGTACACAATAGACTAAGAGCCATAAAAAATAATAAAATAATGCCATTTGCAGTGATATGGATGTATATAGAAACTGACATACTGACTGAAGTTAAGACAGGCAAAGAAAGACAATTATTACATGATGCTTATATGTGGAATCTTTTAAAAAGGGTACAAATAAACTTTTTAACAAAACATAAACAGAGTCACAGACATAAAAAACAAACTTATGGTTACTAGGGAGCAATATGAGGAGGGTTAAATTGGGAGGTTGGGCTTGACATACACACACTACTATATATAAGATATGTAACTAATAAGAACCTGCTGTATAGCACAGGGAACCATACTCAGTACTCTGTAAGGGGCTATATGGGGAAAGAATCTTAAAAAAAAAAAAGTGGATATATGTATATGCACAAATGATTCACTTTACTGTACAATTGAAACTAACACAACATTGTAAATCAACTGTATTACAATAAAATATTTTAAAAAGTTGCATTAATTCATGACAAGCTACTCAAAGTTTGAATAAGAACACTGGACCTCTACAGAGTTCATTCTCTCCTNAGGGGCTATATGGGGAAAGAATCTTAAAAAAAAAAAAAAGTGGATATATGTATATGCACAAATGATTCACTTTACTGTACACTTGAAACTAACACAACATTGTAAATCAACTATATTACAATAAAATATTTTTAAAAGTTTCATTAATTCATGACAAGCTACTCAAAGTTTGAATAAGAACACTGGACCTCTACAGAGTTCATTCTCTCCTTTTTAGGACATATAACTTTTATTTGTTATACTACAATGGTGGATACATGTCATTATACACTTATCAAAACCCGTAGAATATACAACACCAAGAACGAACCCTAATGTAAACTATGGCTTTGTGTGACAATAGTGGAACACATAGGCTCATCAGTTGAAACAAAAGTACTTCTATGGTGAGGAATGTGACTAGCAGGAGAGTTTGTACATGTGTGGAGACAAGGAGTATATGGAACTTTGTATTTTCCACTCAATTTTGTTATGAACCTAAACTTGCTATAAAAAAGAGAAAGCGTATTAATTAAAGGAGACATTCAGAATATATGAAGAACCCTTACAACTTCGTAGGAAGATAAGCAACACAATTAAAATGGGTAAAATATTTGAAGATACATAAGTAGCTATGAACTGTGTAAAAATACTCAACATCATTAGTCATTAGGGAAATGCAAATTTTTCACATGGCCAAGCAGTTCTATTTCTAGATATGTATGCAAGAGAGATAAACACATGTATTCCCAAANCTTTTTAGGACATATAACTTTTATTTGTTATACTACAATGGTGGATACATGTCATTATACACTTATCAAAACCCGTAGAATATACAACACCAAGAACGAACCCTAATGTAAACTATGGCTTTGTGTGACAATAGTGGAACACATAGGCTCATCAGTTGAAACAAAAGTACTTCTATGGTGAGGAATGTGACTAGCAGGAGAGTTTGTACATGTGTGGAGACAAGGAGTATATGGAACTTTGTATTTTCCACTCAATTTTGTTATGAACCTAAACTTGCTATAAAAAAGAGAAAGCGTATTAATTAAAGGAGACATTCAGAATATATGAAGAACCCTTACAACTTCGTAGGAAGATAAGCAACACAATTAAAATGGGTAAAATATTTGAAGATACATAAGTAGCTATGAACTGTGTAAAAATACTCAACATCATTAGTCATTAGGGAAATGCAAATTTTTCACATGGCCAAGCAGTTCTATTTCTAGATATGTATGCAAGAGAGATAAACACATGTATTCCCAAAAAGCTTGCACATGAATGTTTATAGTAGGGTCATTCATAACAGACTCAAACTGGAAACAACTCAAATATTTTTAAAGAAAATGTGACAGTGGAATATTACTCAGTGATAAAAAGGAATAAAGCACTGACTTGTGCCATATTATTGATGAATCTCAAAAACAGTGTGCTAAGGGAAAGAAGTCAGTCCCAGCAGAACTACATATTGTGTGATCCTATTAACAGGACATTTCCAATAAAGGCAATTCATAGGGATAGAAAGTAGCTTATTGATTTCCTTAGGTTAGGGATGGGAGCAGAGATTAAATGAAAGCAGGCAGAAAGCAAATTTGCATACTGATGAAAATGAACTAAAACTGGATTGTAGTGATGGTCGCACAACTCTTTATATTTTCTAAAAACAATTGAACTTATTTGGGGTTAGTTTTAAGGTACATAAGCAATATCATGATAAGTATGTGTAAGAAGCTAAAGACCAAGGAAGGAAAGTAATTTACTTATCAAGGGGCTAGATTCATGAAAGTCAGAATCAGAAATAAGAATTCATAGCCAGTGGACTTTCACTATGAGATTCTAAGGTTCATAGACCAATTGGAAAAAAAAAATTTAATGGAATACAGCTTTAAATCATTTTTGGAAAAAAAATTTGAGATAAAAATTATTAATAAATGAATAGAAATATGAGCAGATAAACAGATATACACTTTAAACATTCAACATCAATAAGTCCAAGTGGCTAATATTCAAGTATGAATTTTATTACAGAATCTTTATGTTTTGAAGTATCTACTTTCTTGTTCAGTGTGGTTCATTCTCCCTGCGTGTGTAGAAATCCCATCTCCCAACTCACACTGGAAGCTCTCAGTGATGACAGACCATGGTTTCCTACTTGGGAGAGGGAGAGCTTCCTTAACCTGCATTATGCAGACAGCACTGCTTCAATCAGCACTTGGGTACCCTACAGCTTCCCATGAAGTCAGCTCCACTGAATTCTCCATTCAGCTGTGTACTCTTTACAGTTTATTGGAATTCCTAATAGGTCACCCAACTTAACCAAAAGCACCATCTTTATTCTCCTCACTTTTTCCAACTCCAGGGAACCCTCAAGAGTTGTCCAGGAAATAAGAAGCTCAACTCTATATACACAAAAAGGAGACTGTTTTGATTTTTCTTTTTCAATCTCCATAAAGGAAATAAAACTGCCTTTGAAATCTGGAAACAAAATTTTTCCTAGGATGAATGGAAACTTATTTTTGCTTTTAAACTGCAATATATCAGTTCAGTCACTCAGTCGTGTCCGACTCTTTGTGACCCGATGGACTGCAGCAATCCAGGCTTCCCTGTCCGTCACCAACTCCTGGAGCTTGCTCAAACTCATGTCCTTCGAGTCGGTGATACAGTATATGGCTTGAGCATATAAGATGAGAAGGACATTTTTCTTAAATACCAAGTCTCAATTTCTTTTTGTGCTCAAGAGAAAAATATGGAGCCCTCTGGTGGTAGAATTACTATACTCACAATCAAGTTCCCTGACAAACTTCTCTTAGCAATCTAAAGGCAAAAAGCTGTATTTCACATTCAGAAACTTGACAATTCTTAATCTTCAAAGGGGCTTTTTATGAAAAGTGTGTGCAAGTTTTACTTTATATAGTTCTTTGTTCATTTTCCTGTCGAGAGGTTTGAGGCCAATAAATATTTAAATCCATGGAGTAGTACTTCCTAGATAATGTCAAAATGAAATTAGGAATTAGGAATGAGGTTCAGAATCACTTTGATGATTAGTAGTTGACTCTGATAGTCCCTAACATCCTTAAATATAAAATAGTTTCACATATTAAAATCTTTTGTAACTATTTGGTTTATTTACAAGTTCTACTGCATCTTATGCCCAGTATTTGAATCTCTTCATTAGTAGATGGACCTGTTCTTTTGCGTAACACCATGAAACAGGTAGCTTCTAAGATGCAATGAGTTTCTTGAGGTAAATTATGCTACCACTTTTCTTCTTTTGAGAGAAAACAAGAGAGAGATTCATTATAAAAAAACTGGCACACGCAATTCTAAAGATGGATGAGTCCCAAGATTCACCGGGGGAACTGGCAAGCTGCAGATCCAGGAGAGCCAGTGGTCCAGTTCCAGTCTGAGTCTGAAGGCTTGAGAAGTAGGTAAGCAATTGATGTAGTTCCTGTCAAAAGGCTGGCAGATTTGAGACCCGGGAAAAGCAAATGATTCAGTACTTTGGGGGATTGAAGTCAGGAGGGTTGGAAGTCAGGAGACAAAAAACTGATGTCCCAGTTCAAAGGTCATTAAACAGAAAGAATTCTCTCTTATTCAGGGGTGTATCATCCTTTTTGTTCTCTTCAGGTCTTCAACTAATTGGATGAGACCCACACACATTAGAGAGGGCAATCTGCTTTCCTTGTTTAACCAATTTGAATGTTAATTTCATCCAAAATCACCCTCACAAAAGGACCCAGAATACTGTTTGACCAAATACCTGAGCACCCAGTAGTCTAATCAAACTGACACATAAAATTAACCATCACACATTCAAAGGGAAAAAAAGATACATAGTTACACACAGTGGACCAAAGATAAGAACTGCAGTAGACTTATCTGAGACCATGCAAACAAAAGACAACAAACTAGCATCTACAAAATGTTGAAGAAACTGTCAACCCAGAATTCTGTGTGCAGCAAAAATATCCCTCAAAAGTTAATCTATGTGTAGCATAAAATTGCATAGAAGTAAACACACACACACACACACACACACACACACACACACACANTGCAGTAGACTTATCTGAGACCATGCAAACAAAAGACAACAAACTAGCATCTACAAAATGTTGAAGAAACTGTCAACCCAGAATTCTGTGTGCAGCAAAAATATCCCTCAAAAGTTAATCTATGTGTAGCATAAAATTGCATAGAAGTAAACACACACACACACACACACACACACACACACACACACAACAATGCTACCAGTTTTGTAAGATGCCTTCTAATCCCCAGGAGCTGACCTATATCTTTTGGTCCATAAATCTAACTGGCTTTGCTGATTGATGGAAAGCAGAAAAACTACCGTTTGTTTCTCATATTTTTACCCCTTCACTACAGAAAAACAAGAAAATACAGATGACAGGATAATAGCCATTAACAGTGAAGGTTCCAGCTGCCTGATAGAAACAAGGAATACAAAAGTCAACAATTGCCTAATTTGGCCCTGAAAGTTTTTGTTTTATTTTATGTAAACACCTAGAGCTCAGTTTGAAATTTGTTGACTCATCCAATACCAGTTAAGGAGTATCACTTCCTGACAGCAGATTTGCTTCAAAGGCTTTGCTGAGGTAAAAGGTCAGAAGTAGGTTAGACATGTGCATTTTATATAGCTCACCACATAGCACACTTTATCTAATCGTTACTTGTGCTATTTCCTTAAAGCTTGCACTGGCTAGTTCTTAGACTTGTGTGTTACTTTCAGAAAATCAAAAATCTCCTCTCCTCTTCAAATTTAGTCACACAAATTGCCTCAGTTCTTAAAGAAAGCCATAGCTCAAGACCTCACAAAGAGGTATCTATTACCAGGAGCTCTAAGCAAATGTTCTTTTAATTAGCTACATTTATCTTTAATCCTTGTTTTGACAGAAACTCTAACATAAACATACATTACCAATACATAAAGCCCAGCTCAAAGTATGGTTAATTTTTATATTTGACAGAGCCAGTTGGAAAAAATAACTTTGACCTTTCTCCATCTTTGTGTGATGTCACTACGACCTAGTCTTAGAACCTAAAACAGAAACAGTGGCATCTGTAGCTGAAGTACAATAATGATTCTTAAACTGCTCCTTAAAAGTGGCAATAAAAATCCTAATAAGACCTCTGGGCCTTATGTCGAAGCAGCTGCAAAATCAAGTTGAATAATTGCTGCAAGGACTACAGTAATTATAAAACTGATTAAAGTTTACCTACACTTCATTCCTAGAGGGTTTTCACCAAGGACTTAGAAACCAGATGGTTCAAGACTATGCATGATGGATATGTTCCATGAAGCATGTCTGTTGTCATGGAAACAACAGAAATAACATTATCTTTACTGTCCATTCCTTCACAAAACCATGAATTTTAAGAGTTGTCGCCAATTTAAGCACAATTCAAAGGAACACTTTAGGTATCAGGTCTAAAAGGGGTGCCCCTACCCATGTTTTAATACTAATACTAAATTCTCAGGACTGAATTCACTAAAAATATCTTTAGTGAGTCGATTCACTCTCTACAGCAGTGTTTAAAGAGAGTCTTCAAGTTTTTTTTTTTTTTTTTAATTTTAATACCCTGTAGAGAATTAGAAGGACTAAAGAACCTGAAGAAGTGAAGGTGGATCTTAGAGAGTGCTCCTCTTCTAGAAGAAAGAGTGTTTGAGGGAGAAATTTCCTTCTCTGTGGAAAAGCCAGTCTTGCTTCTCCCTAGAGTTATCTCCTCCAGTTACACCCCAAGTTTATCCCTATCCTTATGCTAAGGAAGAACCTTACCGAACTTATTTTCTCTTCTTCATTGTCTTCAGCCTCAGTCATAACAACCATTAAGAATAATCAAACACGTCTTGAACACGTACTATGTGCCTCACATGCGTCATGCCAATTCCTCCTCACCACCACGCTGTATCACCCTTACCTCTATTTTATAGATAAAAGGACTGTGGCTTGAGCAGTGCTTCTCAAACCATAATGTATACATGAATCACTCAGAATGCAAGACCTGAAGCAAGGACCAGACTTCTGCATTTCTAATAAGCTCCATGCGGTACAAATGGATACTAGCCCATAGATCACACTGTGTAGCAGACTTTGGCGGTTAAGAAACATACCCCCCAAGGCCCCAAACTATTAAGAAACGCCTGAGTCCATAATTTCCTGACTCTAGAACTCCAACTCTTAATCACTATGCCCTCCTATCTCCCAATTCATCGTACACATCACAACAGCCTCTACTTAAGTAAACAAGAGCAAACACTTTGTGCCATGAGATTTATTGTCATTAGTTCTAACTCGGCCTTGATGATGATCTGGAAATGACACAAGAAAAAATGGAAAATGGAGGCTCTGCTATATAATACATTTGGAAAATGTTAAAAATAGTCTCATAGATAGTAGTGTCTGCCTTCAGATGGTTGGGGTAAGCCACCAGCAGCAGAACCCATATCTTATGAATCATGATGACAGTAAATGCCACTTCTCACTAAGAGAAGCTGAAATGTCCGCAATCTTCCCATCTGGGGCTTGGACACATAACCTAGATTATGTCAATCAACTTAAGAATCCTGTGTTAATTTTCCATTGTTGCTGTAATAAAGTGCTACAGTGTCTTCAGACAACTTGAAGGTGTTTTCTTACTCTTCTGGAGATCAAGAGTCCAGTGTGGGCTTCACTCAGCTAAAGTCAATGTGTCAGCAGTGCTGGCCCCTTCTGGAGGTCTGAGTAGGGAACCTATTTCCTTGCCTTCTGTGGCTCTTAGACGCTGCCTGTGATCCTTGGCGCATGGCCCCTGCCTCGTATNTTAAGAATCCTGTGTTAATTTTCCATTGTTGCTGTAATAAAGTGCTACCGTGTCTTCAGACAACTTGAAGGTGTTTTCTTACTCTTCTGGAGATCAAGAGTCCAATGTGGGCTTCACTCGGCTAAAGTCAGTGTGTCAGCAGTGCTGGCCCCTTCTGGAGGTCTGAGCAGGGAGCCTATTTCCTTGCCTTCTGTGGCTCTTAGACGCTGCCTGTGATCCTTGGCGCATGGCCCCTGCCTCGTATCACTTCACACCCCTGCTTCTATCATCACATCTTTCACTTTAAAAAAGATTTAAGTGTAGCTGATTTATAATATTGTGCTAGTTTCAGGTGCATAGCAAAGTGATTCGGTTATACACGTATGCATGTATGTCTATACTTTTTCAGACTCTTTTCCATTGTAAGTTATTACAAGATGTTGAATATAGTTCCCGGTGCTATTCAGTATGTCCTTATTGTTCATTTACACATTTCTTACTATTCGCTAATCTTCATACCTTCTTTTTTTTAATTTAAATTTATTTTTTAATTGAAGGATAATTGCTTCACAGAATTGTGTCATACCTTCTTTTTATGAGAACCTTTGTGATTACATTGGACCCACTCAGAAAACCTGAGATAATTTCCCCATCTCTAAATTCTTAACCATATCTCCACAATCTCTTTTCCTAGGCATGATAACGTATTCATCCACAGGTTATAGGGATTAGGATATTAATATCTTTGGGGCCATTATTCAGATTACTCCAGACCCCAAGATTTTTAATTGGAAGATAATAAGACAAAGAATGAGAATCTGATGGGGGGAGAGCTTTCTGGGGTGATTATCACTAATTTCTAGAGTGATTGTCACTTTATATTATAACTTACTTTGTATATAATTTATAGAAAGACCATTTACAGGGGTAGTATTTTAATATCAAATCATGCAAGGGAGGTTCTATTCCCCACTAGGCACTATCTAGTTCCCAAGAGGGCAGCAGCACCTAGTGAATGTCAGTACACACAGTAGAGCCAGTCAAGCAGGTGCACAAAGGACTCAGTGACGGGGCAACACGTGTTCCCCAGACTGGTGTAGTCTCTCAAGGTGCCCCTGGTGCCCCTAACCTTCATTGTTTCTGCCCTTTCTCCGAACCTGGCTCTACAATATTCCTGCCATTTCTGTGAGCCTCCCAACATCCTTTTAATACTTTCCCCTTCTACTTACATCAGTCAGAATGCGTTCGTGTTGCTTACAACTAAGAACCACTATTAAATGTTCCCTTCCAATAAAAAAGGCAAATTAGCAGAAACCAGATTTTGGAGATATCAGAATGAAAACATTTATTTGTGTTTTTTTCTTTTCTAATGCTTCCAAATTTTCCTTGACCACAACATCTATATATATATATATATATATATATATATATATTGCAATATGCTCTTCCTAAACAGTGTGCCATAGTAAAGTATTGAAAACTTGCTACTTCCAATTTTACAGATATGGAAACAAAGGTTTAGAGGGCCTAAATAAGTCATCCAAGGTTACACAGCTAATATGTGCCAGATACAGGATTTAAAACCTTATCTTCCCCATTAAAATGTATGTATAGAAATAATTTGTTACAAAGGAAATAATCAATTTCTAAATATTTGAATGTCATAATTTTTAAAGTTTCATTATAATTATTTAGTCTTTTCACGTGTTTGCAAGTCACAGGCTTTCCTAATATGATAGCATTACCAGAGAATGTGATGAGGAGGGAGAGCTTTCTGGGGTGATTATCATTAATTTTAGAGTGATTTTCACTTTATATTATAACTTACTTTGTATACTTTATAGAAAGACCATTTACAGGGGTAATATTTTAATATCAAATCATGCAGGGAGGTTCTATTCCCCATAACCCCTCTCTTCAAATGGCTGTAAGGTCTCTCACTGTGTATCTCCCTTAAGGAAGGTACTATGGAGACAGATAGCTCAGTTGGTAAAGAATCCGCCTGCAATGCAGGAAACTCTGGTTCTATTCCTGGATTGGGAAGATCTGCTGGAGAAGGGATAGGGTACCCACTCCAGTATTCTTGGGCTTCCCTTGTGGCTCAGCTGGTAAAGAATCCATCTGCAATGCGGGAGACCTGGGTTCGACCCCTGGGTTGGGAAGATCCCCTGGAGAAGGAAACAGCTACCCACTCCAGTATTCTGGCCTGGAGAATTCCATGGACTGTACAGTCCATGGGTTCGCAAAGAGTCGGACACAACTGAGCGACTTTTCACTTTCACATGCAGAGAGAAACACTACACTGCTGGCTTTATAGTTCTGAAATCAAAGTTTGTAAGTCCATGGCAGAAGCAAGTCTTAAAAGCAGCAGATTTTAATTGTAAGAGTCAGGTAATTGAAAGAGTTAAAAAAAAAAAAAAAGAATGAGTTTTCAATTCAAGAGGTTGATTTCAGTTCAAAGGGTCAAATCCCATGGGACTCAGAATGTATAATTCATACTATAAAGTGGGGGAAATGCAAAGTAATGGAATACTGCCCATCTACCCAAAAGGAAAAGAGGGCTCCCTCACCTCCTAAGAAAGGAGAGGGAGCAGCAGCACCATCACCCCAGGACGGACTCCAGAAGCAGTATCATCATGGAAACTTCAGAGGAGTCTGAGGCATCCCCAAAAGAAGAGTCCACTTCCTGGCTGCTTCCCAGAGGATAAGCTAGAAGACTGCAAGCCACATTGGGAATCTTTACCTCCCACATGGTCCCTAAACAGTAAGTGAGCAATGATTGAAAAGAGTTTCTGGAAAGACAGACCTCCAAGAAGCCTCACTGAATCCCAAACATTCTGAAGCATTGTGGGGAAAAGCCTCCAGCCTCACCCTCTTACTCACCCCCACTTCCTCTCCTTACCCAAGCATGTACACAGCATGGCTACAGGTAACGACAGATAATAACTAGACCGGAAGAGGCCTCTGGTGATACGAGGACAGTAAAGAGTCAAGAGAGGACAGAGTGGAAAAAGCCAACACCTGGGACCAGGGAGGAGCTGCAGACACCAGCCGTGAGTGATGCAGCCTTAGACGGCATGTCCCAGGCCTGATGAGATGGCTACATCTGGAAGAGGTCAAAAGCACAGGAAGTGCTCAGGGACGCACGGCAGCCTCCCCACACACCCACTGTGTATGTCATCTCTGATTTACAGCCCGCTCCAACACAGGAAGAAGAGAAAAATCTAGATGGGAGAGAATCTTGATTTGGGTAATTAATTACTTACTCCTTCCACACCAAGGGACAAATTGTTAGATTAGAAGTTAGTGAATTTTCTAAAATTGGCAATATTAAATTCTCTACTCTCAAGCAGCATAAATTTTGAAATCTAGCATGAGTTTAATCATAGACAGAAAAAAAAATCCTTTATCCTGTTTTCGTATATTGAGCTCGTGACGATGGAAAATTTATACTCAGTGCCCAAGTCTCAAGGAAATGGGAACTTCCTCTCAGTACAGTGTGACTTGCTAGGGAATTCTTTTTTATTATTCAGAGTACTCTGGTACACCCCCAATTATAGCATTATGTCATAAACTTGAAAGGAAGTTTACTTCTGTGGGAGAGAAAGAAACTGTGGAACAGGTGGACATCACCACCATCAGGGGCTAGAAGACAAGAAGGCCTCATTGGTGACCGCTTCGCTTTCGAAGGCAGAAGTCGTGAGTTGCCTGGCCGCTTATGGGCCACCTAAAACAGTTTTGTGAGCCACTCATGGCTCATGAGGGAGCAGGTGGGGAACTGCTGGTGTGGGGAGGAAGTAGTAAAATGCATGAGTGTAGAAGAGAGTTGGAATGGCAAAAAGACAAAATAAGCTATAGTTTCATTGAAAAAGAAAAAAAATGTAAGCATCAAGAAATAGATTCTGTGGATTCACGAGGGACTCTTCAAAGATGTGAAAGCAAAAATAACTCAATATTTTAAATTAAATAGAAAAAGGAAAGGAAACCAACTGAGAAAACAGTGGATTGGAGTTTTTAGCAAAGAGGGCTGAAGATCATTCTAAATAAATCAACACTATTCAAATTCTTAAGAGAAATGAAGACTTCCAGAAATGAAACAGGGGGTGAGAAAAGAAAGACTTAATATGTGTAGGGATATAAACAAACCAAAAGGTTCTTGCAAGAAGGCATGTCTCATGTTAAATAATTTTCCCAGGAAAATATAATCATTAGTGCAGCAGAAAGAGCCTTGGAAGTTATCAAAAGTCAAATATATTAAATTGTTCATTAAAACGGTTTTAATATTTAGAAGAAAAAATTTAAATGATCAGTTAGGGTGGGTCCAAATAGTCTGAATTCTGTTTAAGGCAAAGGACTTCCCTGGTGGCTCAGTGGTAAAGAATCTGCCTGCAATGCAAGAGACTCAGGTTCGATCCTTGGGTTGGGAAGAAGGAAGGAATCTTTTTGGAGGAAGTCATGGTAACCCATTCCAGTATTCTTGCCTCGAGAAAGCCCATGGAGAGAGGAGCCTACAATCCATAGTGTCAGAGTTGGAAGCAACTGACACAATTTGAAATCATGCAGAAACACACCATTTTACTAGTCTATTTAGTTTCTCTATCGTAGGGACATGACAATAGGTAAACATTGATCAAGACCTAAGTGAGGCAGGTATAGACAGTTTTATCCCTCAGTTCCTCATTTTAGAAACAAATTGTAGTAGTCACTGTGAGTTAGGAGACCAATATGTTAGAGTAGGAAGCTCTGGGCTTACCTTCCCTCAGGAACACATCATAACTACAAAAATATGAGGAATAAATCTTAGCGAAATTGGCCTGGGGACTAGCAGAGAAGCTCTTTTACAATCAAGGCTGAGAAGAAAGAACCATATGGAGTCTGGTAGGAAGGGAGGAGAAGCAATTTGATCGGGGACATGCACTCTAGTGAGAAATACTAAAAAGGAGAGGGATTTTAGAAGCTTGGAGATGCTCCCTAGGAAGCAAGGGATTCAAGCGACTTGCTAAGCATCCTAGCCCTGCAGTTCAACTCCAGGAAGACAATCTTCCTTAGCTAATTTGAAAATCAATGGGGGCTATAGAAAGTGAACATCTGCTCTTAGAAAGCACTCACACAGATATGCTTAACTCCCAGTATCACTAGGGAAGTAGCTGGTTGATTGAAAACTGCCCAGGGCTCTAGCCAATCTTCCAAGACAGCCCAGGAAGTTCCCCAGCCTGCACCAGGCTCCTGCCCTAGTCTCAGCCCTTCCTGGTCTGGCACTCCTCTTGACTAAGGCAGAGGTTGCTGTTGCTTAGAGTGTGCATGTT
This sequence comes from Neotragus moschatus, assembly GCA_006410615.1. NCBI lineage: Eukaryota > Metazoa > Chordata > Mammalia > Artiodactyla > Bovidae > Neotragus > Neotragus moschatus. The sequence goes on along the minus strand of SJYA01001936.1, from coordinate 377,938 downwards.
TACAGGGACTGGAGCCAGGAAGGACCCCATCCTGCCTCTCACCAGGACAGAAGCCATTGTGTGGACCTACTCAGAAGACCCCGACTAAGGTCCGTCTAGTCAAGGCTATGGTTTTTCCAGTAGTCATGTATTGATGTGAGACTTGGACTGTGAAGAAGGCTGAGCGCCAAAGAATTGATGCTTTTAAACTGTGGTGTTGGAGAAGACTCTTGAGAGTCCCTTGGGCTGCAAGGAAATCCAACCAGTCCATTCTGAAGGAGATCAGCCCTGGGTGTTCTTTGGAAGGAATGATGCTAAAGCTGTAACTCCAGTACTTTGGCTACCTCATGCGAAGAGTTGACTCACTGGATAAGATTCTGATGCTGGGAGGGATTGGGGGCAGGAGGAGAAGGGGACGACAGAGGATGAGATGGCTGGATGGCATCACTGACTCGATGGACATGAATCTGAGTGAACTGTGGGAGTTGGTGATGGACAGGGAGGCCTGGTGTGCTGCGATTCATGGGGTCGCAAAGAGTCGGACACAACTGAGCAACTGAACTGAACTGAACTCAGAAGAGAGTGAGGCTAACTGCCAGTGCTAAGGGAAGCACACTGACAGAAACCGCCCACCCTGGCCAAGCTCTGTAACCATTTGCATGAGTTGTTTTATGACAGGAGGTCTTGGTAAGGAATAAGAAGCTAATAAGCCACCACCAACCGGAAGAGTTCAGGAAAGGTCAAAAGGAGACACCATGTGTTCATCCACCTCCCAGACTCCCTCTCACTGGCATCCATCTTGGCTGAACAAGGCATGCACCACCAGGAAGGACTCTGAGTCAGAATGATTGTCCAAAGACAACCCGGAAACTAATCCCATCACCATAAAACCTGAGACTGCAAGCCATATGGCAGAGCAATTCTCCTGGGTTCCCTTACCCTGTTGCTCTCTGCCCAGGTGCCTTCTTCCAATAAAGTCTCTTGATTTGTCAGCATGTGTCTCCTCAGACAATTCTTTTCTGAGTGCTAGACAAGAGCTTGCTCTTTCAGGGCCCTGGAGGTCCACCCCACCTTCCTACAACACCAGGAGGAGACTGTCATCATCAAAGCAACTGTACCTGTGCTCACTTGGAAGGGAGCGAGGTTATCTGGAGGAGACTGCTGCTAGCTTTCACATCTCTGTGCATACTTGGAGGAGTGCGGGGCCAGCTCAGTGATGTGCACCAATCTCTCCAGCCACAACTTAGCCTCTCACCAAGGCACACACTCCAGGAAAATGTGAAACCAGCACAAAAGTGCAGCCCCAAGCCTTCTGGGCAGAGCTTTGTCCCAAACCAAGGGGGAGACTGCTGTCATACCTAGAAGAAATCAACTCCCTCAGGATGCCTGCTCTAGCCACTTAGGCCTCAGCCTTACTCCTGGTAGGGCAGTGACAGTCGTTAAGGATAAAAGAAACCCTGGCCTACACCCAGTTCTGCCTCTAGCCCCTCCAACTCCCACCAAAGCAGTGGCTGCTGGCTCACCCAGGGGAAGACATACACCACGCTCACTTCAGATCCAGCTCTCCCATTAAAGCCATTGTACCTAGGCAGACTACATAAGGATGCTCCCACACAAGGACACACCTTCATGGCTGAGATAGGTAAAAATGATTCACTTAATTTCATAGAGACAGAGAAAGTTAAACAAAACGATAAGACAGTAAATATGCTTCAAACGGAACAAGAAAAAAATATTTAAAATTCCCTCATGAAACAGATAAAAATTTATCTGACAAAGAGTTCAAAGCAATAGTAAAAACAATTCTAACTGAACTGAGGAAAAGAACAGATGAACATGGTGAGAATTTTGACAAAAAATAGAGGATGTAGAAGAGAACCAGTCAGAGCTGAAGAAAAACTTACATGAAAAATACACTAGAAGATATTAAAAGCCAATCAAGTGATACGGAAGAATGCATGAACAGTCTGAAAGAATAAGAATGACACCCAATCAGAATGTCAAAAAGAAAAATGTATTTTAAAAATGGGAATAGTTTAAAGGACTTCTGAACAACATCAAGGATGCTAACATTCACATTATGATGGACTAGAAGGAGAAGAAAGGGAAAAGAGGAGACAGTTTATTTGTTAAAAGTAAGGCTAAAAACTTCCCAAATCTGAAGAAGGAAACAGATATCCAGGTAATATATCATAATTTAAATGGCAAAAGGTAAAGATAGAGAATTCTAAAGTCAGAAAGAGGAAAACAGAGTCACACAACAAGAGAAACCTCAAAAAGGCTATCAGCTGATTTTTTAACAGAAATTTTGCCAGCCAGAAAAGAGTGGTATGATATATTTAGAGTGATTAAAGGGGGGGGGACCCACAACTTAGGATACTCTACTAGGCAATATTATCATTCAGAATCAAAGGAGAGATAAAGAATTTTGCAAGAAAAACTAAGAGTTCATCAATACTAAACCAAACTTATAGAAGTGGTAAAGAACTCTTCTTTAAGGGAAAAAGAAAAGGTTTCAACAAGAAGTAAGAAATTAGAGTAAGGGAAAATTCCCAGTGGTAAAGGCAAATATATAGTAAAGACTGAATCAATCACTTAAATAAACAAGCATGAATATAACAAAATAAAAAGTATAAAATCAACTACCACTGCTACAATAAACAGCTAAAGGATAGAAACCAAGGTGACATAAAAAACACAAAATGTAATGAGGGAGGACTTAAAAATGTAGAGCCCCTAGAATGTATTTGAACTTAAATGACCATCAGTTTAAAGTAAATAGATTTAATTGTTATAGATCAACATACATAAACTCCATGAGAACTACATGTCAGAAACTACTATATAACTACTATATATATATATATATAACTACTATATATATACATATATATATATAAACTAGAGAAAAATGAACATAACACTAAAGAAAATCATCAAACCTCAAGAGAAGATATTAAAAGAGCAAAAATAATTACATAAACCACCAGAAAACAAATAGCAAAATGATAATAAGGGTATAACTATCAATAATTGCTCTAAATGTTAATAGATTAAATGCTCAAATCCAAAGACCTAAGTAGCTGATTGGATTAAAAAACAAAGCTCATCAATATGCTCTCTACAAGAGGCTCACTCCAGAGTTAATGACACAGAGAGACTGAAAATGAGTGGCTGGAAAATAGTATTTCATGCAAACATAAGTGAAAACAAAGCTGGGGTCATAGCTATTATATCGCAATAATATTTATGATATATAATCTGTAAAAATACTGAATAACTATGCTGTATGCCTGAAACTAATATAAATCAAATATGCTTCAATAATGTTTTTAATTAATTTAAAAATTTCTAGGCTAGCAATACTCTTATCAGACTGAGTAAACTTTAAAACAAATTCTATAATAAAAGACAAAGAAGAACACTATATAATGATAAAGGAATCAATACAAGAAAGGATATAACATTTGTAATCATAAATGCATCTAATATAGGAGCACCTAAATGTACAAAACAAATATTAACAGATAAAAAGGGAGAAACTGACAATAATGCAATGTAGGGAACTTTAACACCCCATTTACATGAATGGACAGATTATTTAGACAGAAAATCAATAAGGAAGCAGTGCCTTTAAACAGCACATCAGGTCAACTGGACTTAATAGAAATCTATAGGATATTCTATCTGAAAACAACAGAATACACAGTCTTTTTGAGGGCAGATGGAATGTTCTCTGGGATGGATCACACACTAGGCCACAAAACAAGTCTCAACAAATTTAAGAGAATAGAAATTGTGTTAAGCAACTTTCCTGAACTACAATAGTATGAAACTAAGTATCAGTTGCAGGAAATAAAATGAGAAAGCACAAGCATGTGGTGACTAAACAACAAGCTACTAAAAAACCAATGAGTCAACAAAGAAACCAAAGAGGGAATTCGATAGTACATGGAGACCAGAAAAACAAAAGCACAACTTTCAAAATCTATGTTTGTGTGTTAGTCACTCAGTCATGTCCGACTCTTCTGCAACCCCATGGACTGTTGCCCACCAGGCTCCTCTCTCCATGAGATTCTCCAGGCAAGAATACTAGAGTACGTTGCCATTTTCCTCTCCAAGTCTATGGTACACAGCAAAAGCAATTCTAGGGAAGTTTATAGTAACACAGGCCTACCTCAAGAAATAAGAAAAATCTTAAATAAGCAACCTAACCTACTACTCTTAAAATTAGAAAAAGTAAAATAAGCAAAACCCGAAGTCAGCAGAATNTCCATGAGATTCTCCAGGCAAGAATACTAGAGTACGTTGCCATTTTCCTCTCCAAGTCTATGGTACACAGCAAAAGCAATTCTAGGGAAGTTTATAGTAACACAGGCCTACCTCAAGAAATAAGAAAAATCTTAAATAAGCAACCTAACCTACTACTCTTAAAATTAGAAAAAGTAAAATAAGCAAAACCCGAAGTCAGCAGAATAAAGGAAAGAATAAAGATCAAAGTCCAAATAAATAAAATACAGACCAAAAAACAAAATATCAATGAAATCAGGAGTCTGCCTTTTAAAAATATTAAAAGATTGATAGGCCATTATCCAGACTAATTTTTTTAAAAAAGAAGACTCAAATAAATACAAAAATGAAAGGGTAATTATTAAAAAATCAAAGAAATAAATGTAAACATAAAAGACTACTATAAACAGTTACAGAATAATGAATTGTAAACCTAGAATGAATGAATGAATTTCTTGAAACATACAATCTTCCAAGACTGAAAAAGGAAGAAAAAGATAACCTGAACAAACCAATTACTAGTATTGAAAGTGAATCATTAGGCAAAATCTTCAAACAAAAGTCCAAAATCAGACAGCTTCACAGGGGGATATCACCAAACATTTAAAGAATAACTAATACCTTTTAATAACTAACATCTGAAGAATAATTAATACCTATAATTAATACCCATCCTTCTCAAACTATTCCCCCCAAAAATTGAAGAAATTCATTCAATAAGGCTACTCAAAATCATTCAATAAGGCTACCATTCTTTGATCCTGAAGTCATACAAAGACACTACAAACGAAGAGAAAATTACAGCTAATATCCCCAATGAAAATAAATGCAAAAATCTTCAACAAAATATATCAAACCAAATTCAACAGTATGTAAAAAGAATCATACACCATGATGAAGTGGGATTTATCCCAAAGATGTAAGGATGGTTTTCAGTTCAGTTGAGTTCAGTTGCTCAATTGTGTCCGACTCTGCGACCCCATGAATTGCAGCACACCGGGCCTCCCTGTCCATCACCAANTCTGACTATTGCTTCTTGACCTGCATACAGATTTCTCAGGAGGCAGATCAAGTGGTCTGGTATTCCCGTCTCTTTAAGAATTTCCCAAAGTTTGTTGTGATCCACACAGTCAAAGGCTTTGGCATAGTCAATGAAGCAGAAGTAGATGTTTTTCTGGAACTCTCTTGCTCTTTCGATGATCCAGCAGATGTTGGCAATTTGGTCTCTGGTTCCTCTGTCTTTTCTAAATCCAGCTTGACTATCTGGAAGTTCACAGTTTACGTACTGTTGAAGCCTGGCTTGGAGAATTTTGAGCAATACTTTGCTGTGTGTAAGATGAGTGCAATTGTACAGTAGTTTGAGCATTCTTTGGCATTGTCTTTCTTTAGGATTGGAATGAAACTGACTCATCCAGTCCTGTGGCCACTGCTGAGTTTTCCAGATTTATAGACATAGAGAATAGACTTGTGGTTGCCAAGAGAGAGGGTAGGTGGAGGAGATGGATTGGGAGTTTGAGATTAGCAGATGCAAACTGGTATATATAAGATAGCTAAACAAAAAAGTACTATGGGATCACACAGGGAACCAGATTCAACAACCTGTGATAGAAGAAGCAAGAGTCAGCAGTCCTTATCCATGCCTCACCCTTGGCAGAAAGACATGGACTGGTGAACTTCAAAAAATATCAGAGCTGGATTTGGTATAGTAATGAGTGAAGCATTTTAAGATGTATTGACTGAGTTTGGAAGATACATAGAGATTTATATGTGTAAATTTATGTTTATATTATAATCTTTAAGCTTTATATTTAGTTTTTAATACCCTTATATTTTCATAATTCAGTCCATACATACATTGTTTTTTCCTATTTTTAAAATGTTTAAAAGAGAAAATAAAAATTAATGTGATAAACCAAAATGGAAAAGAACATGAAAAAGAAATATATATATGTGTGTGTGTGTGTGTGTGTGTGTGTATTTATATATATAAAGAGAGATCTGGATCAGTTTGTCATACAGCAGCAACTAACACAATATTGTAAATCAACTATACTTCAATAAAATAAATTTTTAAAAAATAAAGTTTCAAATTCAGTTAGTCACATTAGTCACACTTCAAGTGTTCAGTAGCCGCATGTGGCTACTGGCTGGCCAGTCTTGGGCAGCAAAGAAGTTCATTTACCATCATCTCAAAATGTTCCCTTGAACAGTGCTGCACAACCTTCCTAGGAGGTTCTGCTGCTAACTTGAGGAGCAGAGAGAAAATGAGACTGCAACAAATCCTCTGGATTAAAAAAAAAATTATATTTGTTTCTCCATAATTCCTGGAAGCTTTCAGTACTCATTCCCAAATGGGAAATATNTTCATTTACCATCATCTCAAAATGTTCCCTTGAACAGTGCTGCACAACCTTCCTAGGAGGTTCTGCTGCTAACTTGAGGAGCAGAGAGAAAATGAGACTGCAACAAATCCTCTGGATTAAAAAAAAAATTATATTTGTTTCTCCATAATTCCTGGAAGCTTTCAGTACTCATTCCCAAATGGGAAATATGTTAAATTTCTCCCTTTTCTATTTCACTTAGTGTTTGGTTAAGATGCCCTGAAGGAGGGCATGGCAACCTACTCCAGAGTTCTTGCCTGGAGAATCCCATGGGCAGAGGTGCTTGGTGAGGTCGCAGAGGAGCTCCATAGGGTTGCAGAGAATTGGACACAACTGTATCGACTTAGCATATACTCACTGCTCAACCCTACTCCCTTAAGCTTTGCATCTCTCTTTACCACTTCCCCTGAGCCAGCTTCTACACAAAGAGTCCAGATTTTGTTATATTTTTTCATCATAACAATATGTTTGTTTTTCCTATTTGGAAAGGATCTTCCCTTGACATCCAGAATGCTGCTATCCAAAGGAAAGAGAAGGAAGTGGGCACTTAGTAGAATTCATTAAGCCACTCTAGAGCGAACATTTTGTAGTCATTTTCCTCTCTGCCAACCACATCAACCCTCAAATAACAAGTATTTAATTGCACTATCTCAGCCTAATAGGAGATAAATTCATGATTACATAAAAGTCAAACTTCTCCCTTATGTTTCTTGACCTCAACATGAAGAAAATGTTGTAACTCAAATTTCAGATTGTTCTTACAGCCAAGGGTTTCTCTTATCCAAATATACCTTTAGGAACCAGTAGAAAGGACTTGCTGATAAATGTTTCAACACCATGCTTTATTAAAGCAAGTTATTTCTGTTGTTTACTATGGGGTTAGACCATGATGAAAAGCAGATCTTCAACCATACATTTTTTGTGTGTGCAAATTCTTTACCTTTGTGTTTACGAAAGAAAATGAAGATCTTACGTGGCTATTTGTCACCATGCCCTAGTAGCTAACAATGTACACTGCCAACTGCTGATGGTATCACTTCCTAATTAACTTTCCTAGAAACATAAGAATCATCTAAATGAAAGAAAAAAAAAAAGCCCTCTCCCCTTGAACCTTCCTCCATCCCACTCAGCTGAGTCCCAATGGGATGATAAGCACAGTGCTGAACTATAAAGTCCTCCAGTGTGATTGGATAGAAAGTCATCTGAGAAGGCGTTCTGCAAGATATATTTGTTATCTGCTTATTTAGAACCTATTTAAGGATTACAGCATCAAGGCAGTCCTGCTCTAAACCCACACGCAAATGTTGAAGTCATTCGCAAACATATTTATTTACTTTATTCCCAAAGTGAGATTCATTTTCACTTAATCACCAACAATATCTCCCAGTCCTTGGCTGAGTGACTCCAGATCACACATGCACACAATATCACAATATATTAGTAATGATGAACCTAAAATAGAATCATTAGAAGAAGCAACTTTTTTTTTAAATCCTTGTTTCATTTAGGTGTTTGTAACAAAATCCACCCCACTAAAGAATCAAATAACTACTCAGGTGTACTACAGTCATTACACTACTGCCTATTTTAATTGATAGAAATATTTTGGCAAAATTTGGGGGTATGTTTGTAAAAAGTTTATTACTGCAGTCATTTTATATAATTTCTCATAGATGCAAGGATTATTTTGTTCATTTTACAAGAAAAGGAAATAAGGAACTTGAAGGTTAAGTCACCAACCTCAAGTTGCACAATGTGTCAACTATGAATGAAACCCAGGACTCTTCTGTATGAGTCACATGTGTTTTAAAAAAAATAGCCCTCACACTTTAAGATACTCTACTCACCTTAGAGAAGAAATGAGGATAGTTTCTCAGGCAGCAAGTTCTTATTCATTAAATATCTTTGAATGTCTTTGCAATACTTTCATAATAACCAGACTGGTGAGAGAATAGGACTGTAACACTGGCATTCCTGAATGCATGATTCTGACTTCACTTTCTGGTATGACTGCTTATTTCCGTACATCTCACTGCTCCAGAAAGCATAAGCTCAGTCACGAAGACCTCTGCCTTGTCTATAGACCATTTTAAAGGATCATTTTTGAGTAGACATGTCAAGATACAGTTCCAGTTCTATGGTATCCCCACTCAATGGGGACTGTCCAAATCGCCACTTATTACATGTTTATCTGCTTTTCACTACTAAAACTCATTTTGCCTAGAGTATGAAAAATCTAGTTAGCCCCATTAGTTCTTTCCAGTAACATATAATAGCTAAGAGAGAACAGAGGCCGAGGACACAATTTGGCAGAAGAAGACACCTGGAAGATTAAAGGCAATGCAGTGCAGATCCGAGTAGGGAGTTCCTTTCAATGAATCTTCGTGCCACTTGGTCACAGGGAAAAGCCCAGCTGAAGTCTAGCAGAATGTTTATCCCACCCATGACTCCAGTGTGGGGAAAGCATGGCCATCTTGGTGAAGCACTCAGGGAACAGTAGCTGAATTTGCACACAGAGCCTTCCCTGAGCTAGGTTTTCTTTGGCAGTTACTTTTCTATTGATTTAGCAATTTAAAGGCAAAAATATAGTTCACTCAGAAAACCCAAGGAGGACATTCAGAACTTGAAGTCAAATGTACATGGTCTTCTTCCTTAAAGGATATATAGAAAGACTGGTTGGGTCTAAGTGCTGCTCTGGTTACTATTCAAAACACAGCAACCATTTGTTCAGTGGAAGAGGCAGTGACACCTATAATTCATAATCCTCATAGAAACAATCTGGTCATTTGCCAGGTCAGTTTAAATTGACTGTGACCAAGGCGGGGGGAGAAGAACTTTCAAGGCTGTGAAGAAANGTTGGGTCTAAGTGCTGCTCTGGTTACTATTCAAAACACAGCAACCATTTGTTCAGTGGAAGAGGCAGTGACACCTATAATTCATAATCCTCATAGAAACAATCTGGTCATTTGCCAGGTCAGTTTAAATTGACTGTGACCAAGGCGGGGGGGGGGGGGGAGAACTTTCAAGGCTGTGAAGAAAAACCAGCCTTGGTGCAGATGAGAATCTGAACAATTATTTATCTAAACATCCTCGTGCAGAAGAGAGGCACGGCTTTCTTACTTGAAGCCTCACCTAGCTAACTATCTAAGGAACTATCAAATCCCACCAGAAGCCATATTTCACTTTAACCTGTACACACTGCCAAGATGTAAAGAGATAACTGTGTAAAATGGTTGTGCAGAACTTTAACAGAGAAGCAAAAGGAAAGGAAGATGAAAGAACTTAAAATTGTGTGGCCGATTAAACAACAGCCAAAATAAAGTTTGCCTTCCAAAGTCAGCTAAGTGCAAACTCTACCTTCCTGCATGAAAGGGCACTTTGGACCATACAGTTCACACTCAGATGTCATTTCCCGCAGATCTTAAGCAGGTGAGGGAAGTAATTAAGAGGGAGTGACATTCACTTATCTAAATCTTGAACACAGTAGGGGAAGGGAGGCAGCAGGAAGGAGATGCCTCTTCTCGGTTCTGGAAGCTGTGGTAGAATTGAATGTAATAGGCACTAGGGACAGATTAGGTTGGTGAAAGGGAGCTGGTACCAGGAAATGAGGTACCCTGAGGCATGGGGGGCTGATCATCAGTCCTATAATGGACATACACTTGAGAGATCTTGAGAACCTTCAAAAGAATATGCGAATCTTAAATGCAAAGATAAGCTTGAATTTGAAGCCAATGGGGTGACTGGACTACAACAGGGAAGGCATCAATCAGGTACCAGACAATTTTACCTGAATGTTTCGTTCATATGTCAGTGATGTTCTATGAACCCAATATAGGATCTACAACTCCTGCTATGAAAAACAAATTAATAACTGATAATCAGCTTACCTAATTAAGAAACAATGCTTTCAGCCAAAGGTGGGATATAGAAGAGAAGTAAAATCAAAATAGTTGTTTCTGAGTTCAAGCAAAACTTTCGTATGCTAATATACATTGTTAAAGTTCATAACATTTTTTTCAGAACAACACAGACATAACGTCCATAAATTAGCATCAGTATCTCCACTTACTGAAAAATAAAAAGTTACATAAAAATCATGATAAAGTAGAAGAAAGGCAAGAATGTTAGGAGATTGCTTTTAGAACTTTTCAAGATATAGATATGAATATCTGCCCTCCAATAAAATTTAGAAATTATTTTTATAAAAAGCACTCCATGTGATGAAATGTCAGTGGATTCTGGGTGGGGAAGATCCCCTGGAGAAGGCATGGCAACCCACTCCAGTATTCTTGCCTGGAGAATTCCATGGACAGAAGAGCTTGGCGGGCTACAATCCATAAGATGGCAAAGAATCAGACACGACTAAGCAACTGACTCTCTTAATGTACAGAGACCTGTATAATACTCTGTTAAGAGAAGTTATAAAGTATTTAAAGCATTCAAAAATGGTTGAACAAGGGTTTAACCATTTTTTTAGATCTTAGCTTTATATATAAATGGCATGATTTTAATTTTTTTTTTCCGCCACATGAAATAAGTAATTGCACTTGTCTACTCGAGAAAACTAACCAGTTGAACCAGAAATACTAGGTTCAGATGATAGATTCATGTTTTTGATGTATGGTCTCAGGAACCAAAATCACTTAGGCAAGATGGTCCTATGGCAAGGGACCCTTCAGAACTACCATGGATAGTACTGTGAGAGACCCAACGAAGTGCTAACATAGAGTCACATATTATCTTATTTGATTCTCACCATAATATTTTAGAATAGAAATTCTTATTTTCATTTTAGAATGAGAAGATCGAGATGAAGAGAGTTTAAGTGACTTGACTATGGATATACAGCCATTAAATGGTAGAACCGAACTTTGAGTCCAAGCTTATGGCTATGCTCTTAGCCAGTACTATATCCTGCTCCACACTGTTTCACCTGGTCCAGCTTTAACAAAGAGTAAAGGAAAATGCACTAAGAGCAGGCGGCGGCGGCGGCCGGCACACTAAGTGTGGCCGAGAGCTAGCCCACGTCTGAGGTCAGGGGCAGCAACCTAGAGTGCCAGGCTGCAACGGCGCAGGAACAGCCGAGANCTCCACACTGTTTCACCTGGTCCAGCTTTAACAAAGAGTAAAGGAAAATGCACTAAGAGCAGGCGGCGGCGGCGGCCGGCACACTAAGTGTGGCCGAGAGCTAGCCCACGTCTGAGGTCAGGGGCAGCAACCTAGAGTGCCAGGCTGCGACGGCGCAGGAACAGCCGAGAGGAGCTACCCAGCATCCAAGGTCAGGGGTGACGGCCGAGAGGAGATATCCCGCATCCGAGGTCAGGGGCAGCGGCCGGGAGGAGCAACCCCATGCCCAAGACAAGGGGTGACAGCCAGGAGGAGCTACCCTTCGTCCAAGGAGTAGAGGCTGTGTGGGCACAGGAGGGCCTACGGGAACCATCCCATGTTGAAGGTTAGAAAGGGCGGCTAGAGGAGATACCCCTCATCCAAGGTAAGGAGCAGCGGCTGTGCTTCGCTGGAGCAGCCGTGAAGAGATATCCCATGCCCACGGTAAGAGAAACCCAAGTAAGATGGTAGGTGTTGCAAGAGAGCATCAGAGGGCAGACANCCCTTTCATTTAGTTTAGTTCTTTGGTGATAAGAGGGTTTCAAGGTCAGAATATCAGTTTCTTTAGTTATTTAAAAGCAGCTGAGAACACATACGTGGCCAAATTTTCTTTTGAGTCTTAGAACAGGTAAATGTTTTTGCCTTAAATATTGAAATTGCATGTGATCTAAATAAATGCTATTCAAATCATGGTTCTGCAGACCAGCCCTGGCTCATGAACTGTTTGTTGCAGATCTGTCAAAAGCAAAAAAAGTGAGAATCAATGTTTACAAACATTTATAGCAATTTGACAATGCAGCTTTATTTGAATTTAGTAATAGCAAATTTGGGATTAATGTCTGTATGACTTTGGATTCTTGTTTCATTTCTGTACTTAATCATTCTCATCATACTCTGTGAAACAAAGCAGTGCTTCACGACAAGCAGTTTGAGATATCTGAGCATAGTCTATGCCCTCCTACATCCTCACCGATTCTATGAAGAATGATAATACATAGTAAACGTAAATCTCCCATTTACGTTTTCCAGAAAATATGACTTTATGCTTCGCATCAGTTTTATATTTCTGTATAACAAGTTGCCACAAGCTTAATAGTTTAAAGCAATGTCCATTTATCACTCATAATTCTTTAGGTTAGAAGGCTGGCACGCATGGCTGTGTTCTTTACTTCGAGTATCCCATGGCCAAAATCAAGGCGTTGGCTAGGCTGAGTTCTTGGCGGGAGGCTAAAGGGAAAAGTAAACCCCCAAACTCATTCTTGTCATTAACAGAGTTTAACTCTTTGCAATGGCAGGACAACGCTCCCTGTTTCCTTACTGGCTATCGGCCAGAGACTGCTTTCAGCTCTGAGACTCTGCCCATAATTTTTTGTCATTTGGCCTCTTTCATCTTTAAATTAGTAATAATACATGGAATCCTTCTGCTTCATATCTCTGACTTCCTCTTCTGTGACCTAAGCCATGTGATTAGGTCAAGCCCAAGGGATAATCTCCCTACCTGAAGGGCAACTATGCCATGTAATATAACCTAACCACAGAGTAAAATCTCTCAAAGTTACATACCCGGGGCTGCTGTGGCCATGTCCATGGGGAGTTGGGGATGAAGGAATCTTTGAGGCCATCTTAGAATTCTGCCTATCGCATGCTCCACTCTCATATCTAAATTTGACAATCATTTCCCTTGAATTCTGGCCAATAAAGACTCTTGACTATTAAATAATATTCTTTACATAAATTTACCCTTTGTTTGGAGGAGGTCTTTTTCTATATAAAATAGGTTAAAATTGTTTCATTTCGATGACCCAAATGATATTCTCTAAACACCTCCTGTTTGAAAAAAAATAGCAACTGCACCTGCGTACTATATATTATAATGTCTAATTTCAATGTCTCAAATTTCACAGAGCATGGGAAAATAAAATCACTTCTTTAAAAGTTCACTTTTTAAAGTTTATTCTTTTTAAAGAACATTTCCCATTAACAGTTTTTTCAAAGGAACGCCTGCGGTTTCTGCTAACTTATGACGTAGGAGTAGCAGTATGCATGCTCGGTCATGTCTGGTTCTTGGTGACCCTTTGGACTGTAGCCCTCCAGGACCCTCTGTCCGTGGGATTTTTCAGGCAAGAATAGTGGAGTGGGTTGCCATTTCCTCCTCCAGGGCATCTTCCTGACCCAGGGATTGAAACACGCATCTCCTGCATCTCTTACTTGCAAGAGGATTCTCTGCCTGCTGAGCCAGCAGGGAAGCCAATTTATTATAGACCCATCCTTTTATAATGCAAGCCACAGACTGTGATAGAGCATACCAGTTAGAAATATAAACAAATACATTATCGATAACTTAAGTAATACTTTTCTCCCCTGTAAATACAATTTACATTGCTTAAAAGCTGGAATCAAAGGAAACTTATTTTTAGATAGATTTAGAGCTAGGAGATGTAGCAGTCAAGAGCAACACTAGCTAATTAAATCAAATACCATCCATGATCTCTGTTAGCATTTTAGGGTCAAGATGAAACAAAATGGAAAAAGCCTATGATCCCTTGATAAGTATAACTTGCAACAAATTGGCAAACTGGTTGGAATTAAAAGCCAAAAATAGCAGTTGTGCTGTATAATTTTTTTTTGCAAAGACTTTATAGCTTCACATCCCAGCTTGCGTTACTCATTTTGTGAAATAAAGAGAAAACTATATTTTTTGAAAAACTTACTTTAAATAAATTACCCCACCAAATTGACCAGTTAAAAGAAAATATTCCATTGGTTGATGGCAATTTGAAATTCTGTCCAGGAAAAAAAGAAAACCAAATATTCTTTGACACTGAGAATAATGCAGTCAAATATAAAGTAGTTGAAAGATTGCTGCTGTGAGCCGTGTCGTACACCAGGATTCATGACCTCCAGAGGAGAGGATTGCCATCCGGGGTCAGAGACGAGGCTTGATTAGTTGGAGCTTTTTGTGTAGCAAAGTTTTATTAAAGTGTATTGGAGATTGGGAAAGCTTTTGACATAGGCATCAGAAGGGGACAGATGTGCGTGCAAAGTCGCTTCAGTTATGTCCAACTCTTTGCGACCCTATGGACTATAGCCTGCTAGGTTCCTCTCTGCATGGGATTCTCCACACAAGGATACTGGAGTGGATTGCCATGCCCTCCTCCAGGGGATCTTCCGGACCCAGGGATGGAACTCGTGTCTCTTATGTCCCCTGTATTAGCAGATGGGTTTTCACCACTAGCATCACCATGTTCTGATAACCTCTTATTAACCTTTAGAGAGGGTGCTGCATCCAATTTCAAACGTGTGGGTGGGTGCTTCCCCACCATCAGCAAACAAGGTCCCAACCCAAGCTGACTGTCCCTCAGTTCAACCCAGTCCTGGCACTATTTACCCCAAAATAGCATCATAGTCCATAGGTTAAAGATTTAGTCCCACAAGCCTACCCCCTGCTTCAGATGCCATACAAGTCCAGGCTGTTACTCGTGCCTCTGATCAACTGGCTATGTATTCGATATTTCCATGACCCCCTCCTTGGATTTCAGACACCAGTCACAAGTCCAGGTTTTACCTGTACCTCTGATGAACCAGCTATAAATCAGAAGTTCCCATGACTTCCTCTTTGGGTTCAATTACTTTGCTAGAGTGAGTCTCAGAATTCAAGAAATCCATTTACTCACTAGATTACCAGTTTATTATAATGGATGTTCAGTTAAGTTCAGTTCAGTCGCTCAGTCACGTCTGACTCTTTGCGACCCCATGAACCACAGCATGCCAGGCCTCCCTGTTCATCACCAGTTTCCAGAGTCCACTCAAACCCATGTCCATTGAGTCAGTGATGCCATCCAACCATCTCATCCTCTATTGTCCCCTTCTCCTCCTGCGCTCAATCTTCCCCAGCATCAAGGTCTTTTCAAATGANAGCATGCCAGGCCTCCCTGTTCATCACCAGTTTCCAGAGTCCACTCAAACCCATGTCCATTGAGTCAGTGATGCCATCCAACCATCTCATCCTCTATTGTCCCCTTCTCCTCCTGCGCTCAATCTTCCCCAGCATCAAGGTCTTTTCAAATGAGTCAGCTTTTCACAACAGGTGGCCAAACTATTGGAGTTTCAGCTTCAACATCAGTCCCTCCAATGAACACCCAGGACTAATCTTTAGGATGGACTGGCTGGATCTCCTTGCAGTCCAAGGTATTCTCAAGAGTCTTCTGCAACAGCACAGTTCAAAAGCATCAATTCTTCTGTGCTCAGCTCTCTTTATAGCTCAATTGTCACATCCATACATGACCACTGGAAAAACCATAGCCTTGACTAGATGGACCTTTGTTGGCAAAGTAATGTCTCTGCTTTTTCATATGCTATCTAGGTTGGTCATAGCTTTCCTTCCAAGGGGTAAGCGTCTTTCAATTTCATGGCTGCAGTCACCATCCCCAGTGATTTTGGAGCACAAGAAAATAAAGCCTGTCACTATTTCCATTATTTCCCCATCTATTTGCCATGAAGTGATGGGACCAGATGCCATGATGTTAGTTTTTTGAATGTTGAGTTTTAAGCTAGCTTTTTCACTCTCCTCTTTCACCTTCATTAAGAGGCTCTTTAGTTCCTC